>LGTU01001473.1:0-12829 GCA_001314425.1 Phytophthora pluvialis | reverse complement strand
TCCTCCTAATGCTTAATATAGTCCTATACAAATATCAAGTGAAATGAGGTCGTTTTGGATCTCGGCCGACTCCTCGCCGAGCTCTCCACGTAACCGCTCAGCTGGACGCCGCCAAGATTGGAACTCGGCGGGCAATACCGTATATGCTCCAATTATGTCCTGGTTCTTGAGTGGACCACCAAATTTGACGTCAACTACACCACAACAGCCCCAGTCACGACACGAGCCGAGCTGGTGAGTGACTTGACCCAACTGGTGTGTCCCTTCCTGTCATGCCCCACACACATTCCAACCACAACCTCGTCGCCACGCTAAGCCACTGTGCGCCACTGCCTCCGTCACCGTCGAGAAGGTGAGCTCCGCTGACTGAGGAATCCGCCGCCTCGCAGTCACCTCTGGCCGACTCTACTGAGTCCCTTGATTCACCGTCAACTCAGTTATGTTCTCTCGTCGACGGCGATATCGTCATATCAGCCGAGTCAAATTCGTTGCTGTTCATCATCAGGTTATGACCCCTGCTGAGTATCCGCTACTCTGCAGTGTGCTGAGCAGCAGACGCCTGAAGGGGCCAGCGATTGGCATATCCACTGGCCCTCGATTCCCTCGTGTTCCCCTCTTTGAGAGTCCAGACGAGCTCGACGAGGTCTTGCGGCGCTCGTTGCCGAGTCCCGATCGCTCTGAAGCTCCATCACGTGATCCTCGGCAGCGCCGAGTTCAACCAGCCAAGCCGTCCAAGCCGAGTACACGCTCTATTCTGCGTGTCCACTCGAGCGCGACTGAGATTCTGTTTACTACGGATCCTGTCCGGCCGACTCGGCGACGGACGGATGATCCCGTCATGCTACTGGTGTCGCCGAGTTCTCCTGACATCGACGACGCAAAGGCTGAGTCGCCTTGTTCCTCGCCGGCGCGGAGTGAAGCGTACTCGCCTCTCCGCACGCCACGCTGAGTCCTCCGAAGAGCCCTGTTCCGGCTGGGTTCCGCTCAGATGGGTTGATGACTGCTGGGGTCCCTCCGTCAAGTTCCGCTGAGTCCCAAACCCAAGATCCCAGCCCAGAGTCGCCTCCAGCTGAATCGCGACCATCCGCGATGGAAGATATCTTGACTAGCTCAGCCGAGTTGGCTGGTTCTGAACTTCCTCCGTCCTCGTCTATCACCGAACTGTGGAACCGGCTCCAAGCTCGTGACGGGGATCGCTCATTGGAAGTTTTGGATCGGACTCGGCTGGTGGCGTACGCACTACCTCGGCCTCCTTGCTCGACCGACTACGCATCTCGGCGTGACTTTCTCTCCGCTCACTCGCCCCGTGAGCTGCTAGCTATGATCCAAGCTGCGTCTCCCGCTCCACCACGTTCTTCTCAAGAGCTCGCGGAGCTCCGAGTTCAAGTCAACAAGCTGAGTCGAGAAAACCAAGCGCTAACTCGGCGTATGGACTCGGCTCTTGCCAGCTCAGCTCGTTTGGAGCAGGACTTGGCGGTCGTTGTGCGGGAACGTGATGAATGGAAACAGAATGCACTCCGTAACACGGAACTGATCCCTTCCTTCCGCAAGAATGTGGTTCGTCTAGAGTGTCAAGTTCGTGAGGCGGCTCGGAATGCAAATAGCCGAGTTGATTCCTCCCAATAACTCATCGATGACCTCCGCCACCAGGTCCAAGCTCGGAACACCGATCTCAACCGGATGTCTTCGCAGATCGTCGAGCGTGATGTGGCGTACGCGGCGCTTCAGGGTGTGGCCTCATCTTACTTTTCCATGATTCAGGAGGCTGCCCGAGTCGTGAGCAGCGGAGGTTCTGATTGAGCCTTGCGCTTGGCGCAGGACACCATTGTTGCCCAGCAGCGGACTATTCTCCAACAGAAGAATATTATCCGCCATTCGGAGGAGGTCACTGTCTCCGATCCGGCACTGGTCAGCGCCGCAGCTTCCGGAGTGNCCAGAGTTCAGTCGGCTTGAGCCCGGCGACACCCGGGAGATCACCCTCTGCGTTGATCCATCTCCGGCTCCAGCTATTGAGCGACCAACTGTTTCTGCTCCTCTGGCAACAACCTCTGGGGCCATTCCAACGGTTAGCACCTCCAACTCAGTGGTCGTTCACTCGGCTACACCTCGCCGAGTTCCGGAGTGTCGACTCCGCCGAGATCATCTCACCCCCAAGACGAATCCATCGGTTCACATCCCTGCTCTTCCTGCTACGCCTCTTTCGGGCACTGTATCTTCTTCGGCGTGTCTGGATTCTCGATCGGCTACTGAGTCGGCTGCTGCGGCTCTATCATTGCTGGGTTCGGCGAGTTCCGCTCAGTCGACTCAGCTTGCCCCGACTACTCAGCGATCCCGGTCATTATCGCACGCTCGACCTGGTGACTCCGTTGATCAAGCGCATTCAACTCGGTCCGTTGTAGCAGTGGGACCAGCTCCGGCCGCATCAGAAAATTCGGTGAGGAAGACCAAGAAGACTCCAAAGAAGTCTACTCCGTCTCCCACCCGTCGTTCCTCAAGAGCTGCTTCCAAGAACGCCCGTGCTATCGGTCGGATTCAGCTCGACAATTTGGATGCTTCGGGTCGTGATGTGTTGGGTCCAACCGGTGGGTCTTCCTCGGATCCAGCTTCCGCCGAGTCGCTACCCAAGCAGGACAACTCAGCTTCCTCTCCGATTTCGTTGGATCCTTCTGAGGAGGATTCCGACTCGGAAGTTGCTATCCCTGTTTCCACTCGTCGGAAGAAGTCTCTCACGGATGCTCAGAAGAGCAAGCTTCTCAAGGATTTGTTCTCGTCCAGTGATGACAGTGAAGAAGAGAAGGACGCAGTCCCGGCCACCTCTGTTACTCAACCATCGATTTCGTCGAGCGTTCTGGCGACTCAGCCTACAAGCTCGCCAAGCGTTCTGGCTGCCAATAAGCATAGCTAAATTTTCCTTTGAAATATGAACATCTCTGTACAATGGATTGTTGTTAATAAGCCATTCCAATGCACGGCGAATCAAAACAGGTCTAACTCTCACTAGCAACTCACCTCGAGTATTGTTTGATCGCAGTACCACAACCCCGGACTTGCTTAATGGTCGAGGCAACCAATGTGTCATATCAGCCACGTCGTTCCAGTAATTTATGGCATTACCACGAGTAAATTCCTGTTGATCTTGGTAGAGATTGATGCAGGTCGTAAACGAAACACCAAGCCCAATCAGTCTGCTCTCCATCCAATTTAATCCGGCTAACTCCACTGGTACTGGTCCAATGCAAAGACCACTCGCCCGACTAAACTTTGGAACCTTGTTTTTCAGCAAAGAGGCATTGCAACGACAGCACATGTACAGGTAGCAAGCATTATCGATTAGGTCTGTAATGCCCTCTTGTATAAGATCACATGAGCCATTGATATTTCGCAGTGGGGCCAGGTACTGGCCTTGAGGTTCATATCGCTTCCAAACTACTCTGGTTGAATGGTTAACTCACCGCAACTCCCGCAAATCCGTAGCAAGGGTTCGTCGATCTCAGCATAGAAATCTAGCACCACACACAAACGCAATCCCTAAATTAGTAGCGATTTTTTTATCACCAACAACGATCTGCTGTTATACCGTTAGCATCCTCATCGGCCTCTGCATAGCGTTGTTGACCACTGCACTTCTTTCTTCGTGGTCGTTTGTTGGGGGCTGACCAATTTTGTGTTTTTCGATTATGGGCTTCTGTTTCAGCATCACGCTTGTTTCGAGCACATGTTTCGAGGTCCTCCAGCACCTCGAGGGTTGACTGTGCATGCTTTCGCTTCCGGGTTGGCGCCCCAGCAGCTGCCCGTTTACCCAACTTCTCAATCGTGTACCTAGCCATCTTTGCAGCCTTTTCGGTTGCTTTCGCCATGACTCGCAATATCGATAATGCCGAAACACCAACCTCACATATCTTTTCGAATCGTGTTTTCTCGTTCGCCACCTCTTAAACTGGTCGATCAAAACATTCGTAGCCGTTCCAACGGCTAAGCGTTTCGTCCCATCTCCGTGGCGCCAGCAAGCCACTCGAATCTACAGATACACACTGATGACCACAACGACTAGCCGTCAGCAAATACACGTTGTCGGTCCTACCAAGGCTCAAATTAATTAAGGCAGTGCCCATGCACGCACCTAGTCTACAACAACGAAGTCACTAACTCCGTCGCAAATGCTGCCATCCTTGTTTATGATAGTCAAATCAGCTCGCTTTGTTTCTCTACCTCAGCCGTGCTAGCAATTCCAAAGCTGCTTGAACCATAGCACGCGTTGTTGCACTTCGATGCCACCGGCGCCGCAATGACTAAGCGTTTCGTTCCATCTCCGTGACGCCAGCGAACAACAAGTATAGACAGATAGTCACCGACAACTGCAATGTATAGCCGTCAGCTACTACACGACGTTGGCCCTGCCAAGGCTCAAATGAATTCAGGCATCACCCCTGCACGGACCTGGTCTAGCACTATGAAGTCGCTAACGCTGCCGTAAAAGCTTGAAACCTTGGCCAAGGTAGTCTAGGCAGGTGCAGTGGCTTGACTACCAAGTACCGTCTATTGGGTACACGAACACATTGAATTGGACAAGTAGGAACGTATGCTTACACGAAGATTTGTTGTGGTATTGGTTAGTGCAGTAATGATCATAGCAGTGTTTTCGATGGATCAGATGTAGATGCTCGAGCATATTTTTCAGCAGCTACATGGTGCTTAACCTGTTTCGGTAAATGAAAAACTAATAAAGATTTAGCTCTGACCGGCCACGAAGCTCCCGAGCTCACGGAATAAATCATTTGCAGTTCGGCTCCCGACATTCACAAATGTTGCGCTACGACACGAATACATTGTTAGCCACCGTAAAGAAAACAATTTATACTACTAATCGCTCACCATATCTTTGATTCTCGACGGCGCGTAAGTGAAGGTAATCTCCTTTTCAAGCGAAATTGGTACTTTCGCGAACAACCCACAGCATACCTCACCATTAACCTCCCACTTCTGCATTTCGCTATTGGGCATGCAACTATGGTTTGCAAACCGTGCCAGCGTGCCCTTATAGCGCGCATCAATAACTTCACTCCCATCAATTTCCATGTCATAGCAATGACGTACACCACCAAGCGCCTAAGTAATAACACATGAGGCTGGCGTATTAGCTATGTCTGAGAGTATCTGTAACATAATACCATACCTGTTCACGGAGCTTGTACTCCTTCTCCGTGATCACCTCACCAGTGTGTTGTATGGTGAAGTCGCTTTGAGCTATCATCTGATCAGCTAACAGCATAATCCCCTTTTCAGGTGATGAACCAAGGGCCAGCAAGGCAGATCTCCCTTCTTGAAATTGTTGGTTGACGCACGTGTGCTTGATCGCACTTATGCCCGGTACGCATTCTACTTGCATCTGATCTAAATCATCAGAGATACAAGCTCAGTAAGTAGTATACAGAACCAAATATTGTCGACTTACAGCTTTATTCAGACAGAGATCATCGCAACCAGCCCTTCCAGACGATTGAATACTGCATGAACACTTTGGCATGTCATCCTGATCAAAGGGGTCAAGTTGCCTCCCAGATTTCGACTTGTATCACAGCAAAAAAATACGAAACTTGACCTACCTCATCTAGAGCATGGCGGGGTCGATGGACATATTCACTCTGTGCGAGTGGCTCGTATTCGGCATACGCTTGAACAATTGATCGTTTTTCGCGTAACTGGTAAGAACAACACTCGTCAGTATCTAAAACAAATAGAATACACAGCACTTTGAATCGAATCATTAGGTTCTCGACAAAGCGAGCTCGCTTGAATCGATCTTCTTCGCAGCTACTATAGTAGCTGTCAAGTGTCCGTTGAGAATGGCGCTTCTTTGGCATCGTGACTAGAGCTTCAAACGAAAAGTGAGCTATCTCGAGTGCCAGCACGTGCTGCTAGTGGTCTACCGAAAATAAAACATAAAAACAATACGTTTGGTGCCTGCATGACCTTAGATACGTACTCAGGTGCGATCTACCAAGCCAGATTCAATGTCAATTGCATTTTGTTTAAGGTTGAGAAGTTAATACTGAGTTTCCTCACACGCATTGATCGCGCTACGTAAAACGTAATGAATCAAAGGCACTGCTGGCATACGCCAACACTGATCGTCAACCTCCTCTTTCACACACAGCAAATGCGTTACATCAACTCGTTCACCTCTTTGTCCGCGCTGTCACCCGCATGCTGCACATTCCCTCCCCCAGTCAGTCTCGTGCGCTTGGCTGCCTCGTACGTTGGAAACTCGTCAATGACACCTGGGTTTGTGGCACCCAGTGCTTGCAGAGAACCCTGCAACGATTCGTGGTAGAACTTCAGCGAGTGGATCTTCTTCAGCTTGTACACGGAGCCCACATTGAAGCGAGGCCTTCCTGCAGAGCGGTTCTTGGGGTCCCACACAGTCAGTTTGAACACCCGTTCGTCACGACGATCGTTCTTTTCCAGCATCTTGATGTACCCCTTCAAATGCGGCTTCATGAACCCATCCACTAACATCACGCGTGACCCTCGGTTATTTTCCAGTCGTGAGACCGATTCCGCACAGAAGATGGATGAGACGTTCGTAGTGTCCGGTGGCGACTCCGTCTTCGTGAACGTCCGCAGCTCCTTCACAGACACGAACGAGTTTTTAGCTTCTTCCACGTCTTGCTCCCGCAGCTCAGCTGCAACCTCTTCTAGCAGTTGGGCCGCTTCCTCGTCGTCGCTTGCCACGCCCCCCCGCCATTGAATTCGTCACGAAGGTGATGTTGTTCCACGACGGTGTATTTAAAACTGAGACCTACCACCTTGATATGCTGCTTGGTCCACATCTCACGCATTTTTGCTCTACTAACACCTTCATCGAACCTTCTAAGCATTTCGTTTCAACTCCGTAACCCCGACGCGTTCCACAGCCATCCCAACGGCTAAGCGTTTCGTTCCATATCCATGGGGCCGTCGAACCACACGTATCTACAGAGAGGCACCTACAGCCGCAATGGTTAGCCGTCGGCTACTACACGACGTCGGTCCTGCCAAGGCTCAAACGAATCCTAGCAGTACCCATGCACGAACCTAGCATAGCCCTGCGAATTTTCTAACGCCGCCATAAATGCTGTAAACACTGGGACGCAGCCTTCGAAGGCTGCCACAGATGTCCGTGCGGCCTCGGTAGTGGCTCTGCGCACGCTCAGCCAAAGTCGGGTGTAATTACCACATTAGGCTTCTTACCAGATTCATTAAGGATTGGAGGTTTTGCCTCTAATTAAGACCCCAATAAGGGGTCTAAGGCCCACTACAAGCCAAATAAAAAGTCCCGTTTTATGCAATTTCTCTAGGAGTCGGTTGTCAGCCACGTCAATGTATGGAAGTAATTACTTACCGTGTGTTTAAGGACATGCGTGGCCCGATTGTGGCTCTTCGAGGCGTGTCAAATATAGAATGAAGAGGGGTCCAAGATGACGATTGTTCCTAAACCCAGATTTTTTGCGTTTTTTTGGCCTCCAGATGACATGATCATAAAACGTAAACCTAACCCACTTCAAAAACTTATGGTTACAACCTGTAGAAACTAAATGCGAGTATAAATAGGAGTCTCACGAATATAGGGGAGGCTTCGCCCCAACTATGTAAATCACATTTTGCTCGATTTCGATTGTACTGAGTACTTGGTAGTTTCAAATATATCCAGCTACGTGTACTAAGCATAGTATACTGCAATGACTCTACTGGTAGACTCTGCTGGTACGTACATGTACTGTACATACATACTCCGCACTATTTTAATGGTATTAAAATACCAGGATAAAATTTATTTAATGATTAGCTAATACTTCGTAGTATGAGTAACGCAGTACACTCTGCATCAATTTAAGGCCTGTGCGACCTCGCAGTCTTTATTGGTCACACCTTTCCGGAGACGGGTAAACCTGTACTCTACTGTCAACCCTGTACTAATTAGTCCCTGCACATGCTAATATTTAATACCACACAAGTTGTACACAACACACCTGACGTGGCATTTGTATTAAATCCTTGTCCTTCTCTAATACTTAATCAGAAATTGGTCCACCGGACTTATTAATTAAAACAGGATGGCAAACCCTTGGGCTTCTTGAGTTCCATTCATCTCATAATCAACAGAGCGTTCCCATCATCGCACCGATACGGCGAGCCGGCCATTCCAGAATTTTTTACTTCGTGCACGCACACCAAGCTCCGGTTCGAACAGCAAACAATGCGCTTTACCTTCACTCTAGCGCTTCTCGTGGCAACTTTTCTCTCGAGCTGTACGAACTTCACCGGCGCTGAGGGTGTTGACTTGGACAATAAGGACGCTCCTGCGCACGACACTAAGGCGGTCGCCTTGACCAACCTAGTGCACCGGCTCAGGGGATGACACAAACTGCAAGAAGAGGAGAGGGCTCTACCCGGTGGGGTATTGTCTTTGGTGAAATCAAAGTCGCTGAATTCGGCGCAATCGTCGCAGATTCTACGTGCGGCGAAGACCCACAGGTCGGTACCCAAGTGGGTGGCAAATCTCCTGATTATAGTTGGCCTTGGCACGGCAGTTGGCGCTAGTTTTGCCCTTGTCAAGGAACTGCAGCATCTCAACGAGTCCGACAAGTAGGTCACGAGCTTGGTTTGGCAGGGTGTCAACGTGATCAATGGACACGGCGCTTACTCATGCAAGTTCGAGCTAACTTCTCGTTAAATCAATGTTCAGTTTCAATTTCTACAAAACTGTTCATTTCGCTACTCTTCATCCAGTTCTTCACTGACAACTTCCAACAGCAAGCGAGTCGAAGTCTGGGCTGCAACTCGAGGTGATGTGGGACACTGGCTGGAGCGCAATCACAACGAGTACTCACACGAGCCCGAGGACGGCATATTTTAGACTGGGGGGGGGGGGGGGGCTGTATTAGGACGTACGACCTAGAGCAGGGTGGGCGGTTAGAGACGCTCGCCGGCAAGGTCATCGGATGTCGTTAGCCAAAGGAGTTAATCATTAGTGCCAACAAAGTACCTCACTAAGAAAACGTTTATCTAAGTGTTCGTCGTCGTGAAGTCTCGCTAGACTACTATAGTTGTGTATCTGGTATTAGTAGTTCATCTGCTTTACCAGGACTCTGGCCGCCGGGGCCAAGCGAATACACCCAAACAGCACAAATCACCGACATCGGGCCTGTTGGCCCTACCCACTCAACTTTTACCACGCTGAGATTCCGCAGCTGGTGTCATAAGACCGCACAGAAAAATATTGCCACCTATGACTAGCCAGCCGGCTGGAGGCCAAAGTCTCCCATATGATGCTGTCCGTCCCTCGCTCTGACTGCGAGGTCGCTAATCCGAACGACGCCGACCATCCCACCAAGTTCATTTGATCGACGGTAAACTGGGAATCTCACTCCTGGAATTTCCTCGGCCGGCCGAGGACCACCCCACCCGATCGGTTGACCACCCCAGCCGAACGACACACCCGCTACGAGACCTCTTGTCTGCTGTCAGCCTAGACAATCTACCTATCTCGACCATCTCGCCGACACTGCCCAAGATGAGCTTGTTGCAGCCGGAGGCCAACGATGCAGGTGAAGAGGTACCCGGCGTCTACCGCTCGCTCAACTTCCGCAGCTTGCAGGACCCGTACTCGAACCGCGGAGGTGATACGATGACGAGTCGGTACAGCACGCTGCGAGCCGAAAACCTCGAGACCATGCTCAACGGCGGCCTCGAGCGTTTCTACAAGAAGTACGACCACCTGTCACGCAAGATCAACCTGCAGTTGCCGACGCCCGAGGTGCGCTTCGAGAACCTGTCGTTCTCGGTGCAGGTGCCGGCCGAGGCTGGTGCGTACGGCACGGTGGGCTCGCACCTGAGCTCCGTCTTCACGCCGTGGCAGAAGGTGCCCATGGCCACCAAGCACGCGCTGCACCCGATGAGCGGCATCATCAAGCCGGGTTCCATGACGCTTGTCCTGGCCAACCCGGGCGCCGGCAAGTCGACGTTCCTCAAGGCGTTGGCCGGCAAGCTGCAGGACAACAAGCAGACGGACATCGGCGGAGAGATCCTGTATTCGGGTTTGAAGGGCGAGGACATCGACCTGATCAAGCTGGTGGGTCTGGTTGACCAGACGGACAACCACATCCCGACGCTCACGGTGCGCGAGACGTTCAAGTTCGCGGACATGTGCGTGAACGGACGTCCGGAGGACCAGCCCGAGGAGATGCGCGACATCACGGCGCTGCGAACGGAGCTGTTCTTGCAGATCCTGGGTCTGGAGAGCTGCGCCGACACGGTGGTGGGCAACGCGCTGCTGCGCGGTGTGAGCGGTGGCGAACGCAAGCGTGTGACGGTGGGCGAGGTGCTGGTCGGGGGCCAGAGTCTGTTCCTGTGTGACGAGATCTCGACGGGTCTGGATAGTGCTGCGACGTTCGACATCATCAAGGCGCTTCGCACGTGGTGCAGGACGCTGGGTGGATCGGTCATCGTGGCGCTGCTGCAGCCGACGCCTGAGGTGGTGGAACAGTTCGACGACATCCTGATGGTCAACGAGGGTCACATGATGTACCACGGACCGCGGACGGAGATCCTGGGCTACTTTGAGGAGCGCGGCTTCAGCTGCCCTCCCCGAGTGGATCCTGCCGACTTCTTGATCGAGGTGACGTCGGGTCGCGGCCACCGCTACTCGAACGGCAAGGTGTCGAGGAAGGACCTGGCCGTGTCCTCTGAGGATTTCAACAACCTCTTCTGCCAGTCGAGCATCTACAAAAAGACGCACGAGGCGATCAGCACGGGCTTCAACGAGCACCAGTTCGAGAACGCTGAGGATTTCCAGAAGGCCAAGAGCGTGGCCAACCTGGCGCGCTCGAAGCAGAAGTCGGAGTTCGGTCTGGCGTTCGTTCCCAGCACGCTGTTGCTGCTGAACCGCCAGAAGCTCATCTGGCTGCGAGACCCGCCGCTGCTGTGGGGAAAACTGTTCGAGGCTCTGATTGTGGGTCTCGTGCTCGGCATGATCTACTTCAACGTGAGCTCGACGTACTACCTGCGCATGATCTTCTTCAGTATCGCACTGTTCCAGCGTCAGGCGTGGCAGCAGATCACCATCTCGTTCCAGCTGCGCGGCGTGTTCTACAAGCAGCGCGCGCGTAACTTCTTCCGCACGACGTCGTACGCCATTGCGGAGACGGTGGTGCAGATCCCGGTGAACCTGTCGGTATCGTTCATCCTGGGCACGTTCTTCTACTTCATGAGCGGCCTGACGCGGACGTTTGAGAAGTACATCGTGTTCTTCCTGGTGCTCGTGTGCTTCCAGCACGCCATCGGCGCGTACATGACGATGCTGAGCTCGCTGTCGCCGAGCATCACGGTGGGCCAGGCTCTGGCCGGTATCTCTGTGAGCTTCTTCTTGCTGTTCTCGGGCAACATCATCCTGGCGGACCTGATCCCGGAGTACTGGATCTGGATGTACTGGTTCAACCCGCTGGCCTGGGCGCTGCGCAGCAACATGCTGTCGGAGTTCTCTAGCGACCGGTACACGCCTGTGGAGAGTGCCAAGTACCTAGACAACTTCTCGATCACGCAAGGCACGGAGTACGTCTGGTTTGGAATTGGCATTCTGCTGACCTACTACCTGTTCTTCACCACGTTGAACGGTTTGGCGCTGCACTTCATCCGGTACGAGAAGTACAAGGGTGTGAGCGTGAAGGCGATGACAAACAATTCCCCCGAAGGCGACAGCGTGTACGTGGAAGTGCGGACGCCGGGAGCTGAAGACGTCGTGCAGACGAAGGCACGCGGTGGCGGTCTGCCGTTCACGCCATCGAACTTGTGCATCAAGGACCTGGAGTACTTCGTGACGCTGCCGTCGGGCGAGGAGAAACAGCTTCTTCGTGGCATCANGCCGGACGCAAGACGGGTGGCCGCATTGTCGGCGACATCATCGTGAACGGCGAGCAGAAGAACCCGGCCAACTTCAGCCGCATCACGGCGTACTGCGAGCAGATGGACATCCACTCGGAAGCTGCGACGATCTACGAGGCGCTGGTGTTCTCGGCCAACCTGCGCCTACCGCCGACGTTCACGGAGGAGGAGCGCATGAACCTTGTGAACGAGACGTTGGAGCTGCTGGAGCTGTCGGCTATCGCCAGCGAGATGGTGGGCCGCCTGTCGGTGGAGCAGAAGAAGCGTGTGACGATCGGCGTGGAGGTGGTCGCGAACCCGAGCATCCTGTTCCTGGACGAGCCGACGAGTGGCTTAGATGCTCGTTCGGCTCTGATCGTGATGCGCGGTGTGCAGTCGATCGCTCGAACGGGCCGCACGGTGCTGTGCACGATCCACCAGCCTAGCATCTCGATCTTCGAGCTGTTCGACGGTCTGCTGCTGCTTCAGAAGGGTGGTTTCACGGCGTACTTCGGTGATCTGGGCGTGGACTCGGTGAAGATGCTGGAGTACTTCGAGTCGATTCCAGGCACGCAGGAGATCCGCCCGCAGTACAACCCGGCCACGTACATGCTGGAGGTGATCGGCGCTGGTATCGGTCGCGACGTGAAGGACTACTCGGTCGAGTATAAGAAGAGCGAGCTGTACCAGTCGAACCGTGCGCGTACGCTGAAGCTGGCTGAGGTGTCCGACGAGTTTGTGCGCCACTCGACGCTGAATTACACTCCGATCGCGACGGGCTTCACGAACCAGCTTGGCCAATTGGCCAAGAAGCAGCAGCTCACGTACTGGCGCAACCCGCAGTACAACTTCATGCGCATGTTCCTGTTCCCCCTTTTCGCAGTCACCTTCGGCACGACGTTCTACCAGTTGTCGGCGGGCAGTGTGAAGA
>LGTU01001469.1:0-11716 GCA_001314425.1 Phytophthora pluvialis | reverse complement strand
CAAGTGAAATGAAGTCGTTTCGGATCTCGGCCGACTCCTCGCTGAGCTCTCCACGTAACTGCTCAGCTGTAAGCCGCTGAGTTCGGAACTCAGCTGGACGCCGCCGGGTTTGGAACTCAGCTGGAAGTACCGTAACTACTCCAATTATGTCCTGGTTCGGGACTCAGCTGGAAGCCGCTGCGCTCGAAGCCCAGCTGAACGCTGCTGAGTTCGAGACTCAGCTGGAAGTACCGTGAATGCTCCAATTATGTCCGACTATTGAGTGGACCAACAAATTTGCACCACACTCTGCTTTCTGAGTCGTCCTGCATCATCTCCACCTCATACTCCTCGCACATATCGGAGCTGCAGCTTCATCAGTCGCACTAGCTGCACCGCATATATCTCGCTGCCAACTAACACAGTACCTATCAAAATCAACTAACATGTATTATAGACTTCCAGTTACTCTTTCGCTACGCCACGGTTGCGGATGTATATATGGTGTATAACACTGCTCTCCTTCTCCACAGCCTCCTCAAGCCTCGCATCCAGCGTTTGCGTCCAGTACAGATTTATCAGGCTTGCTACGTCGCGCCAAAATACTTTGGGCAGGAAGTAGTAAAAGAGGTGGATTTTGAAGGCGCAATGATGTCTCGTGACGGTCCACAGTATCCAGCGTACGTCTTGTCCACGGTCGGGACGTCAACAATTTTAGTCTCGACATTGTCTAGTAACACTTCCCACCCATCCACTTTCATTTGGTCGAGCTGTATATCGTCGAATACCTCTGAAGACGCTGTCAGCATAACGATTCAGTTAGATGTTGTTCATGTCAGCTTACTCAAACAATAGAAACATCGCACTTTGGACTCGCATATGCAACCGTTCCAGCTCCGCCGCATCCAACGCCTGCATAACACCGTTCCGTTCTTGGAGAAGAATATGCTCTCTGGCCGGCGCTGCGTCACTTGAGTCGATGTCGGTGTCGTCGCTAGATCCACCCACAACCTCAGCTGAGTCTTCTCCTCCTTCTCCATCGGTCACAAGCGCAGTGTCGCCAGTACCACCAACAGTGTTGGGATCGAGAGAATCCACGTAGTCAAAGCGAAGCGGTTTCCCGCATGCAACGTCTCTCAAAACCCGAATATCGTCGGTAGAACGCTGCACTTCTTCATCGACTGTTTCTTTCTCGTCGGTGATGTCGTTGTCTTGATCCCCGTCTTCATTATTGCCATCACCCTCGTCGTCAGGTTCATACGCTTCTTCTTCTGAGATCGAGTACGTGCGGTGCATACGCCGTTCTTGAACACGATCTTTGTGTGGGGTGTTCGAATCCGACACTGCAGTGATATCCTCTGTTGCCATCCGTTCGTCGGCAGTATCTTAGGAAAGTGAACGGCTGTCGCCAGCGGTATCACCCGACCCCACGCAGTCCAAATTAGCAACATGGGCTGCTTCGGTGGCACCTACGGCGGTATTAGACGACACTTCGGACTGTTCCATGTCAGCATTAGGTAAAGCTTCCGGGTGTCCCGCGTCAGCATTAACAAGAATGTCAGTATTTGCGCGCGACGATTTACTGTTCACGTCAGCATTAGCAGCGGTGGCGTCGTTCCCGTCAGCAATATCTGTGTCAATAACATGCCGTGTCAGCTTTGAACGTGTCTTCGTAACACCGACATATTTTACCTTCCAAAGTGTGCTGATGTTGATGCTCGAGATTGACTCTTGCCTTGGAGGTAAGACCGCTTTACCATCTGCCGCTGTGCAAACCAAAGTATAGTTAGTACACACTAACACAAGAAGCTCTCTTACCAGTGCTGTTGCCCTCACCCCTTACTTCGCCAAACGCAGCTAGCTCCTTGCGCCGTGTGTCCGCTTCTGCAGCTATCTGCTTCTTTGTGGGCTTCTTGGGCTTCTTGGCCTTGCTCGCGGGAGGCTTCGGCTTGGACACGGATCTACTCACCGCGGGCTTAGCTCCCTTTGCCGATGGGCTGAACGTGGCAACAGAAGCAGCAACTGTTGGTCGTTTTGAGCGAGCACGTCCTTCATCTGGTAGCGTACTTTGGACTGCACCGCATACGTACACATGTCAGCTGACAACCCATAACAATTATACATGCACCGGCAGTCATTCATGTTGCACGAGCTTGCTTGTGTCGGGGGACGCACCATGATGTTGGCAATGTGGAGTCGGGCGCAGAGTTCCGTGTCCGTACGAACGTAAGCCAGCAGATCATCCTCCCCGTTGAAGAAGTCTACACCTCGCTTTCCCTCCCCCCTCCCCCCTCAGTCTGCAACCAGATTTGACGTAGTTGTGACTGCACCAAGCAAAGAATAAGACGTCAACCATACGATACATGGAAGCTACTACGCAAATACAAACGTACTGTATCTGGATCCCGGTAGCTGGCTTCCCGTTCCATCCTTCCTTGCGAAGCAGTGGACAGATCACGTGGAAGTCCTTGGCGAACGCCATGCCTGCGACCGACGCTACAAAATCGAAGAATGAGTGGTTTGCCGCGAAAGCGGCAAAGGGGAACCGATTTGTAAAACAATATAGGACATGGAACAAGAGAAGCGTCTGAGCGAGGCGTACTGGCGCATAGAAGGTTGGGGGTAATGCACCGAGACCGAGGTACACTCTCGCGGGGACTCCAGCTCCTCGACGCGCGATGCGTGATCAGTTGCTCCAGGTCCGAGAGAAAGCGGCTCAACGAGGACGTCTCGACTCAGTCGGGGAGGATGTCCCGAGTGGGAGTGGTGGGAACCGTCTATGGAACGGTCCGGTCCGTCCCTTCGGTGAAGCGACGTTGGCTGATCAGTTGCTGGCAGAGCAGCTCTACGAAGATGAACGCGAGGCCCTGTCGCAAGCAGATCGGGTCGGCACGGATCAAGCCCCTCGTTAAGCCTTTGGCTCGGAATCAGAGCAGACTCAGATCGCCGGAACCGCCGCGCCAATTACCGACATTGAAGGAGAAGACTCGGAACTGGAGGCGCGTGGGCTACGACGGAGCGATGAGGACAGAAGGCATGCATGTCGAGCTACTG
The DNA here is from genome assembly GCA_001314425.1 of Phytophthora pluvialis. Lineage (NCBI taxonomy): Eukaryota > Oomycota > Peronosporomycetes > Peronosporales > Peronosporaceae > Phytophthora > Phytophthora pluvialis. The sequence continues at coordinate 8,683 of LGTU01001469.1, read as the reverse complement.
CTGAGTGGCTCGAGCAAGGACCAAGATGCGGCGAGACGAATGAGGGGGTGTCAGAACGATCGGCGCCCGTGCGGTAAGCGCGAGACAGGAAAGGAGGGCGGCTGAGTAGCCCGCCTCCGTGACGACAGAGGTCAGTCGTGAAAAACCCTTGGATCCAACAAGTTGATTTTCTTATATTTCAATTGTGTCGGTCTGTTCTAGCTCTCTACAAGCGTTCCGCTTCCATACACCTCGGGAACCGGCCAACCCAAGGACGGTTCGCGACACCACTCGTTGTCCGTCCTTGTCCGCAGTAGACTTATAGCAAATAAACCTATCGAGAACACACGTTCTTGAAACGCCGTCGAGCAACCCCTTCACAGCCAGACGCGCGTAAGTTTGGCAATGGAGGGATACTTTGTAGAGGGGTTGCGTAGCGTAGTGCGTCAGAGGAAGACGTATGACTCTCCGAGTCTTAGCTTGTGGTNTGTTAATAGAAGTGGTACCAAGTACCCCTTCCGTCAAGGTGGCACGTAGTGTGGCTACACTTCGTGCGACCTTCGTGTATCCCCGTTACATACTTGCACTCACCGACCTTAGCAAACCAACGACATACGTCGATATTTCCGCATAGCTGCTCCACATTTCACACGCGAACGTTCCGCTTCCTGTCAAGTACGCTCAGCCTGGCTGAAACCTTATCACATTCGACCTTGCTTGGATACTGTATTTTCACCACTTCGGCCCATTCGTTTCGAAGGGCGATCCACTCCTCCAATAGCGCATCAGCCTTTGCGTTTAGTGCAGCATCCGCAGTGATCTCCTCGGCCGGTTGATATACTTCTCCTCCGTACACTAACTCCGCTTCAGTACCAGAGCTACTGCTGCAATCCCAAGGTGACGTCCCCGCTAAGCCTCCACAACTGCAGTTAATCTTCGCGCACTTAATCATCCGTAGTTCTGGAGTGGAGCTTCGAAAAGTGAGCGAGAATCGGTCGAGGGAGAAGTTGGAGAGCCACCCATTCGTGCGCCATTTGAAGATTTTACGTGTTTAAGTTCCCCAAACTAGTAGTGCCGTATTTATTCGCTACTAGTCAACTAGCACTACTACCTGAAGTGGTTCGGACACGATAGCAATAGTAGTACTAGTAATAATATTATGTGATAACATTATTAAATATCATTATTACAGAAAATTACTACTATCACTACGTGTACTAGTTTGTGGACTACTATAACCCTATTAAGCAAATCGGGTATACAGATGAACCTCCCTTAGTTAATAAAGATCGTGGACACTTTCGTTATCAAGTATAGCAAATTGATCATTATAGAGCGGTTGGTGTGGTACACATTTCCTAAAACTAGACAATACAAGCAAAAATTAGAAATAATTTAGAGTAATTTAGAAATATGAAAATGTCAGTCGCAACCCAAAGCTCCAGCCGAAGGCTTTTTTGGAGCTTGATTTCATACGAATAGTGCTTAAAATGGATGTGAAGGCAATTTTGGGCGCTGACTACTTGATTGTGGCTCTGATTTCTCATTATATACATTGATTTTGGCCTCAAAAGACATCATCAGAACTTATAAAGTTTCAAGTTAGACATAATTATCACGTCTATATACAAAAAGTATGACTGCGGGGAGGGTGGACGCAAATATTATCAAGTACGGCAGGGTATTATCGTATACAAGCTCATCTTAGACAGGTTCATCTGTATATATCGTGGGGACAGTCAGGCGTTGGTTCTTGTACCCTGCAAAACAACGTTTCCGAGGGGTACTGTATGTACCGCAATCCCGCTGTCAGAAGCGTCGTGTTATCAGAAGTGTCACATCGCTTTTAGCCAATCAGGTGATAGTTATCGTACGGTACACACCATATGCTCGTCATAGCTAATCTGTCATATAGCAGAGCTAGGCTATACGTCTGTGCAACAGAGGCCGCTGGCATGAAAATGCGCCACGTAGTAGTTACTGTGTGATAGTAGGGTGTCGCGAAAGCTCAACCTTTCATGGACACCATATCCAGGCGTGCCGCCAAAAACCAGATTAAGTCTTCCACGTTTGTGAAACCTATATTATCGGAAAGCTCGTGTGAAATGCCGTCTGATTAGAGTGTTTAAAAGCTTTGACGAGTGAAAAACATTTCTGAATCCTGAATGTTCGGCTATGTACGAAAAAATATAGGTCGTCTTTAATGGCGATTTTCTCGATAACTCTAAATGGTGGATAAGTATCATGTGGTAGGACGCTGTCTCATATACACACTACTATCAATTAATACGTGAAGTGTCAAATGCTTCGCGCTCAGGTGATTAAGTGTGACATCCCCTCCCCGTTCTATCAATATCTTACCGGTATCCCTAGGATTGGGTCCCATCCAATGAAATCAAGCCGGTTGTTGCATCAGAAGTGACTTCAATGCAATGGGTGAGCACTACTCATTGAGTAGTGCTTGTGTGACAGTAAACACATACAGTAAAACTCAAATAGAAGGCCAGTTTTGCCAGACTGAGTAGTCGTAGAAATCTGCTCGTTGAGCGCGCGCCTCCACCAATAGTCCATTCTTCATTTCGCTCTCCAACCAGAAAATCTCCCAAGTCTCCGAGTGTTACGAACCATGCGCCTGTCGTTCATGCTGCCGGTGACTATGGTCATCATGTACGTCGCGACCTGTAGCGCGACTGCGGACTCCAAGATCTCGACGATGGGGTCGCCAGACCTCGTCCGCTCGCTCGAGGCCGGACAGAAAGACGATGCTGCCGGCAGAAGGTTTCTTCGAGAGCACAAAGGCGATGAAGGAGAGGAATGAGTCTTTGGCTTAGGTGGGCCAAAGTCGGAAGTAAAAAAGTTGGCCAGGGCAATGCTCAAGGATCCTAGCAAGGAGGCCGACGGGTTCGTTGCGTGGGCTGCTGCTGGCCATACCCTGGACGACATCAAAAAGTGGTTGGACATCGAGAATAGGGACAAGTACCTGCGGATCTACAACGGCTACACGACTCACAAGTATCAGAGGTGAAAAGATCTCGTCGACATGGCACGTGATGCTTTAGCCCTAACCAAACGTGTGATTCCATTACTAAAGTTCAAAAGGGCTTCAGAACTAAAGTTGATTGGCAAATTGCCAATGACAATACATTCGCAGCACTTCGCTGTCCATGTTCGAATCGAAGTGTTCAACCCTTTACGCACTTTCAGTTGTACTTATCTGCCACCTCTTGAGCTGCTACGGATTTACACATAAATCCACATGACTATCAGTACGAGTTGCTTGTCCTTCGGTCGCTGCTTTCGAGCCTTCAACAGTTTCTCCCGCATCACTTAACGAGATTTCACAAGCAACTCATTCAACAATGCGATGGAAAAGCGCCCGATGAAGGCGAACAAGTACTTGGCGGCGCTGTTGAGCACGCACGGCTGGAAATCAGCCTCACGCACGCTCCGTTGGTGTACATCTGGAAACCGTTGAACGTGACGGGTCCTAGACCTGTATAGAATTTCGAACTGGCTGATGAGGGTGCTGCCACTCGATGATGAGGTCGTGCCGCTGCTGCTTGCTGATGAAAAGTTGAAGACGAAGCTCAGGGCTGCGGAGCTCAACGTCATAACGGTGGTAGTGTCAGAGAAAGTAGCACCGGAGAACATGACGCTGTCGACTAAATACCGTAGACCGCTGTTGACATTATTCAGGTACGACTTCATGATCTCGTACTACGCCAAGTAGATTTCCTGGTCGTTCTTCAGACAGAGAGACGCATAATTGCTCGTTGTGATGGCATCACTCGTGACAATTCTGCGCATTCATCGCAAGTATCGTTGCAGACGGAGGAGTCAGGTTCACGATGGACTTTTGGTATATATTAGCGGCAAGATACGCTCCGTTCCTCACCTTGAAGATGTAGTCCGATGCTGACTGCGGTCCCATGCCATAGGCGTAAACTCTTCTGGTCGTGGGTCATCCACAACATGGAGGCTATGATGTGTGCAAGCAGTTGTTAGCTCCTCCGATATTCCGGCGATAGTCACAGTAGCCACATTTAATGTGCCTCCACAGCCCAATTTGCATCTGAACCGAACACGGCCAGATGCTTGCCGAAACCACTTCATCATTTTCCCGCTGCTGCCGTGATAGCAAGACCGAGCAACATCAGAGCTGCTAGCAGCACTCTTGCTGCTGTTGCTGAGCGTCAATGCTGACCCAAATCTTCATAATGCCACGCGCCCGGTTTGCAATATGGACGCCAAATTGGCAGCTCCGATGTCGCATGTGAAATGGCTGGCCATATTGACACACTCCCGATACGTGATCTACCACCGGCACACGCGAGCATACGCTTGCTCTGAACGCGGCGTGTGTGTGTCTTGTAGCTCACTCATGCTGTCACCTGGAATTCCAAAGGCGGATAGATTGTCTTCGACCACCCGAAAGCGTACGTAATCAGCGTCGAACAACTTCTGCTAATCCGGCGCGGCTTCGAGCTTTACCGGGCCTGCCATATTCAATCCGCCATCGAAGGCGACACCACGTGTCTGCTACTGCTTTTCCATCCTTGGGTGCTCTCGTCCGTGGTGTATGCCTTCGCGTTCCTTGGCATCGTTCTCCTAGCCATGTCGCTCGAATACTCTGTCGAGTTCCGCGATCTCATACTCTTGCAGCAACACGGCGGAGTAGTTACAGTTACTCGACTACGTTCCGCTCTCCGCCCCCTCAAGCCAGCAACGCAAGTCTCGAGTCGTCCATTGTCAAGTCCGTCGAATCCTTCCGGCGTCGTCCAACGTCACCTGCCTCTGCTGGACAAAAGCGTCCTCGCAGTGCTGTACATGGTCCACCTGTGTCTTCGCTACCGGGTCATGCTGGCCGTCACCTTCAAGGACACGGACGCCGACCAGCTCAGCCGCAGCGTCGACTACTCATCTAAAAGTTAGTAAATAATAACAAACGGGTGATCGTATCATTCCCTACAGTAGATCTAGGTATGGTATGTTGGTGGGGTTAATTCCTCCGGGCGTGACTCATGCCAACCGCAGGATAAGTGTCCACCAATAGCGGAACGATGAGGAGGCTTGCCCCCTTATGATGATAATAAGGAGGCGTGGGGGAGAAGAGGCCGAATACCTTCATCACCTTGTGGGTAATTGATCATGGATCCCGCGATCCCGGTGTTACATTCCTCCTAGAGGGAGGACGAACGCTAGCACTGGGGGACGACAACCCCCCCACTTCTTGTCGAGTCAGTCGCCCGAATAGTTGACCCCCGTCGATCCCCCGCCCTCATCCACCGCGTGACCGCCTTCCGTATCGCACAGGACGTCGACAGACGCCGCCAGTCCACCGCACAAAGGACCATCGGCGCCACAGTCTTCGTGCCATCTTCGTACACGTATCGCGTCGTACAAGTATGACATCACTGGTCGTACAGCACCCCGTAATATATGATATGTAGCCATCACTCTTCTTGAACCCCATGATTATCAATCCGCATCGACTTTGACAGGATCGAGCGTGTGGAGCTCCTCGGTTCACACCCGCACGATACGCCGAGCAATTGACGCAGGATGCTGGCGAAACACGTGACGCGCCTGCTGCGCCGGCCGTCGACGCAGACGCTGCGCTTCCTGGCGACGGCGGACGAGTCCAAGGCCGCTGCGAAGCCTCCGTCGGCCCCCAAGTTCCGCAAGAAGAAGACGTTCCAGTTCTCGGGCAAGGACGCGGAGCAGGCCGCGCCCCTCGAGGAGTTCGCGTACCCGTCGTACTGGGACGAGGACTACCCCGTGGGCTTCGACGACGAGATGAAGCACGAGGTGGAGAAGCTGCAGATCTTCGCCGACTTCACGCCCTACCTGGACCTGTCGTGGCAGGCGCAGATCCACCCGCTGTTCGACGGCGCGCCCATCAAGATGACGCTCAACTGCCCGCTCGAGGACTTCGACGAGCGGCTCTTCGTGGACGACAAGACCACGTACGACACCAAGGTGTCCATGGAGGTGCCCATGAGCTGCTTCAAGGGCCTCAACAAGGAGGCCAAGGCCATCGTCGCGCAGCTCGCCGGCCCGCGCTACAACGCCAACAAGAAGATGATCAAGATCACCGAGGACCGCTACAACAAGCGCGTGCACAACCACAAGCGGATCTGCGAGATCCTGCGCGACCTCACACAGACGGCGCTCGAGCTCAGCGGCCAGGCCACCCAAGAGGCTCCTGAGAAGACCAAGGAGAAGACCGAGAAGGCTCCCAAGAAGACTGCCAAGAAGGAAACGGAGCAGTAGACACGCACTGCGTTGCTATAGAGCTCTTGGGGCCAGATGATCACTACCGGTAGCTTAGGACAGATGCGTTCGGGTAGGCGATGGCACCGTGTTGTAAATGCTCGAAGCAAACAAGGTGGGAGGCAGACAAGATATCTCTTGCTACTTGGTCAGAGATGGATGGGTGAATAGATGATGACGATGTGGAGTTCGGCAAATGCTTGCAAATGTACCAGTAGTAGGACGACAACTCACAGCAAACCAACAAAACACAAACAGGCAATTCCTTTCTCGAGGCGCTTTATCGGGTGCGGTGTCATGCCTTCCATGACGAAGCTTTTCTGAGTTCGTGGGCGCCTTGACGTCAAGGGGGGATGCCGCATGGAGCGTCGCCTCCTACCAAGCTCCATGCGCCAAAGGTGTCTCTAAGATCCCGCTGCTGGGCTACCTAACGCGCTACGTCCGTGCTTCTCTTTGCCATTCGGCCGTTCGCCTGCTCGTCCGTCCATCGGGGGCCCCTTTGCTGTCCTGCTACTGCTGCGCTCTCTTGACTCTCGAACTAAATCCTGCACACGTAAGAACTGGACTGCGTCACGTAACGCACCCATCGCTTGTACGTGTAGTTCGGGTGGCGCGCGTGCTCTGGGATGCGCAGGTAGCGCACCTGCAGACTCGAGGTATTGTACATGGGGATCTCAAAGTTCATGCTCACGGGGCCGATCTCACGCCGCACGTGCGGGCTGGGCTGGCCCAGCGTGATCTTGGCGCGCAGCGTGAGCTCTGTTCCGCCGGTGAAGCGCTTGATGGCCCAACGCACCTGGTTCTCGTTCTCGCGGTACTCTGCCAGCTGCCCTGCGGCGCTTTTGCCAATATCGCACGACACTGCCACGGTGGACTGCGGCACGGGGAAGCGGATGATCACGTTCGCGCCGTAGTTGTTCTCGGGCATGTCGGCGCGGATCTTGAGCACCATCTCGACCTTGGTGGGGGACAGCTCCTCGACGAAGGGGAAGATGCGGAAGGGCGCGCGGAAGTCGCCCGTGATGCGGTAGTTGATGACGGTGAACTCTCCGTCGGGCGGCTGGAAGATGAGCACGCGGTCGCGCTCGAACTCGTCCAGCTGCACGCAGTCGTGGAAATTGCAGTCGTCCAGCACCACCTGTCCGTACTGCCTGGCCCCGGTGTTGCCGATGACCAGATCCTCGTTCAGTGCCAGCCGCAGCTCCGGGTTGCCCGACAAATAACTCTTGAGCTGGATGCGTCCTTCAATGGACGCGTTGAGCATCTGTCCGCCGGAGCTGAAGACAACGTTGAGCCGCTCCAGGATGTCGCAGAAGAGCTCGTTCTCGTCCTGCTTCTTGGAGCTCTGCCCGGCCGTGGCCACGGGCTTCTTGACGGCGCTGGCGGCCTTGATGTTGGAGCTGCGGTTCATGAACTTGGAGCCGGCCTTGGGCTTGGACAGCATGGCGTCCCCCACGAGGATGGCCTCGTTGTGCACGTGCACCTTGAGTCCCTCGGTGCTCGTGTCCTGGGCCAGACCGTAGTCCAGCGTCTCGTCCAGCAGCTCGTAGCACAGGATGAAGTTCTTCCGCAGCGTCTCCTCGCTCAGCACGCCGCAGTAGTCCTTGAACACGCGACAGAGCCGAGTGAGGAGCTCCAGGATGTAGCTGGGGCTCACGTTGTAGCGCGTGGTGGCCACGAAGTAGAGCGCGTTCTTCTTCACGAACAGGTAGTTGACGCCGTCCACGTTGAACGTCGGGGGCGCGTCTCCTTTCACCCAGAACTTGACCTTGCGGAAGAAAATCTCGGCCGAGTTGCTCTCCACGTCGCCCCGGAAGTCCGAGAAGATGATGGTGTCGCCCCGCGTCGACAGGATGTAGAACTGCGAGATGGACGACGACATGGCTGCAACGGGTGGACGGTTTGGACGCGTGGAGGGCTCTAGCGCTGGAGGCTGCCACGTCAAGGCTCAAGTGTCTGTGTTGGTCGAGACCAGGGGGATAAAGGACGAAGGATCGAGCGCACGAACGAGACGGGTACAAGAACTGCTGGCCTTTGTATGCGCGGTAAGAAGTCCCTCTAGAAGGACATTTGGGTTTGGTAGTGGGTCGGAGGGGACCCTTGTACAGGCTGTGACACAAGTTGTGTCACACAACTGCCACGCAGCCATATCGGATTCAACAGGTGTAGCCACTTCGAGTTGAAGCGACAAATTGAGTGTACGGATGAATATCGTCACATCTCCGACAATACTTGAACTTACTATTGATATTGTTGACCAACAGATTTGATTACTTGGTATTATCTCGGCTTTAGCGAATCAAATTGATCTGCGCGAACAATTTTGACCAATCAGATATGTCGCGGATTGGTGACTGCCTCACAGCCACACCTCCGACATATCAGGTCGGAGGGAGCACTGAAGTTATTATTATCTCTCTACATATGGCAA
>LGTU01001468.1:0-16829 GCA_001314425.1 Phytophthora pluvialis | reverse complement strand
AGTGTCATCAGCCGTTCTGTGGCAGCAGCAGAACGGCTGATGACACTGTCCGGTACATCTTTCCAAGCGGTTTGCACCCACTCAACGACATCTGCCACCGGCGGCAGCTTCGTAGTTGCTTACGTAGTTGGCAGCTTTGCCTGGAGCCTCGCCATGCTTCTCAATCCAGGTGACGGCTTCCTTCTTGTCAGCCATGTTCTTGGCGAGGTGCGATTGGAGCATGACGGTTGCTTGGGGGGGGGGCTTGCGTCAGGCGGTGACTTGCGAAATGGTAGCTAGGTCGTCGTGGTATACTATTAGGGTGGGTATTGTATGATTTGTATACTCAACAGTTCTATCGGATTTGAGAAGAGGTATTTTATTTGAAAAGGGGACACAATGTCCTAGGGCCAAATTAGGTATTGTAATCGGAAGGGTATTCAATTGTGAGGGGGTATTTAAATCGGAAGAATACGTTAGTTATGAAGTCAGAGATGGCATACCCGACAATCTTCCCATGTCAAACTCAGTACAAAGCTAAGGAAACAATAGTCTACTCGAACAAAAGTTACCACCAACCTGCCCTCAACGGCATGGTATTAGGAAGGATCGATCAATCGACAGCCAATGGAACACTAGTTTACATAACTGGCAGCTCTACTGTTCGCGACGCGAGTCGTACTCGGCCTGGATCTCCTCCGCAGACTTGCCCGACGTCTCCGGCACCATCTTGAGAGCGAGCAGGTAGAAGCTCGCTAGTAGCACCACGAACGGAACGTACGCGTAGTCGTTCAGAGCGTCCGACACGTACGGGTACGACACACCCACGATGAGGTTGCACAGCCAGTTGATGCCGATGCACAGCGACGACGCGCTGGCGCGAATCGAGTCCGGGAAAATGTCGGCCGTCATGACCCACACGAGCGGGCCCAGCGTCACGCCGAACACGATCACGTACAGAGCGGTGAACACAATCGACAGAGCAGACACGTTCACGATGAACGCCACCGTCATGCCGATGGACATGACCACCATGCCCGCCAGGCCCCACAGGATCATGTTGCGAGCGCCGAAGCGGTTGGCCAGCACGCCCGTGAAGAAGGCGGGCCAGATGTTGATGAAGTCGATGACCAACGTGCCCACGCGCGAGTCCGAGATGCCGGCGTCCGAGAAGATGCTGCCCGAGTAGTAGAACACGGCGTTGATACCCGAGAGTTGCTGGCAGCACGACAGCAGGATGCCGGTCAGAAGCTGAAGGCGGTAGCGCGGGTCGAGCATGGACTCCTTCTTGGGGGCAGCCAGACCCTCCTCGGCGTTCTCGGGCTTCTTGGACACCTCGAGCCACGACAGAGCCGTCTGCACGTGCTGTTCGCCGTACAGACGAGCGATCACCTGCTTGGCCTCCTCCGTGCGTCCTTGAGTTAGCAGCCACGCAGGGCTCTCCACGCACATGGTGGGCGCGAGCAGCAAGTAGACGACGCCCAGCACAACGGGGAACCCAGCCAGGTAACGCCAGCCCGAGCTCGTGTTGGCGAAGAAGAAGGCGATGGCCGGGAACAAGATGCCGATCGTGGTGGAGATCTGCAGGCCCAGGCCCAACGTGTTGCGCATGTGCGGCGGCGACAGCTCGTTCACGTAGCTCCCGATCGTGGCCGTCGCGGTGCCCGAGGCGAGGCCGGAGATGAGACGCCCAGCGGAGAAGACCCAAATGTTCGACACCACGGTCTGCACGACGCCACCGACGATGATGAAGGCGCAGTTCCCCATGAGCGTCTTCTTGCGGCCGTACTTGTCGCTGAAGTGGCCGCAGCACAGCGAGCCGATCATGGCGCCGAAGATCCACGCGTTCACGGCGAACGTCCACTCGAGCTTCGTGTGGCCCGGGAACATGAGGCACGTGTCCTCCGCCACGGGCCGCGCATTGCACTGGTCCGTGTCGTTGTACTGCGACAGGTTCATCTGCGAGGTGGACCAACCGCTCTGGAACGGCTGCAGCCACGACAGCAGCGCGCTCGTGTACAGGATGGCATTCGGCTTGATGAGGCGCGCGGCGGCCTTGTTGGCTTCGTCGAAGGTATTGGTGACATTAACCGGGGACTTGGCGACCTCGTAGTTGGTGCTATCGTCTGCCATGGTAGCTTGGAACGGAGCAGGACAGTCGCTCGGGTGGAAGGAAGGCTTGTATAGAGCGACACTAACTAGTAGCACTAGTACAAGTTGCTGCAGTTGTTGTTGTTGTTGTAGCACCAGAAGGTAAAACGGACAATGAACGGAGCTGCAGGTTTCGCTTGCAGGCTTCGGTGCGGCGCTGCCCGTCCCGACTATCTTGTGAACTGTTGGTGGTGGAACGGCAGTCCACAGAGATATGCGACTCGCGTTGAACCTCGCTAGATCATCTGTCGGCCGTAATGCTGCACCACATTAGCGTGAGCTGCTGCTTGCTTGGCACACAGTTTACTGCCAGTTCCAAGGCATTCCGCATGGTTGAGACTTCCCCGTCCCCTCCATTAAGCCATGATAGCTTATTAGATAAGCGCATGCACTTGAGCTGAGCTTCGGCTGCAGAATCAGACGGAGGCCAGGGTTGATGGTTGCGGCGGTGCCATGCGCCGCATGCGGTCGCTGCAATGCCGAGAATCGCAGCATGGTGCTGCTTGGATCAACACGATAGATCAAGTGGCAACCAGTTCGTGTGCGACAGAGGCGGCAAGACCCGCACTTCAACTGAAGCATGCCCTTACCTGATCTGAAGGAGCAGTGTCCACGAACGCCGTACTACGTCGATTTTGGAGTCTGCATCAGAGCTATGGGGATGAAAGGTTAATGAAGGGCTAACTCTTACGTTTCGTGTCCTTGATCGCTAGAAAGCTCGTACATTTCAGGTTGTGGTAAGGTACCAGTTAGCTGTGGGTCTCTCTATTAGCTGCAAACGTAGGCTGCCATCAGACCTTACGTCGTAGCTGCCTCCGCACCAGGCGTGCCCTTGCCATTGCATGTGTATTAGCTGGTTGGGGTCGTGAGGAAGCTGCTGCTTGGCTTGACCATCAGGCAGGTGGCGGTGCTTCTGGTCTTGTTAATGGTCATTGTACCCGGAGCGCGGTCCAGGGTTCGGAGAGTCAATTCGAGCAATCTCCCCTCGGGAAGAGCACGGAGAGCCTGCTTGATATCCATCTTTCTGGGTTTTCTGGTCGTGCTTCGTTTGTCCTGCTGCAGGAGCGAGCCCATCGCCCCCAGAGCGCGGATCGGTGCCTATGAGTCATAGTATGACCGCAGGCTGAGGAGTGTGCAGATCGGAGTTCAACGTGGAAGCTTGGTTGTCGGCTGCTCCGGGGGAACGAGTGCAGGCATAGCCGACACAGCCACGAAGGCGAAGACACGAGTACCTGAAGTCTGCATAGTGGGTGAGCTGGAGGTGCTTGTGGTTGACAGTGCGAGGTCGCACGTCTAATTCTAAAGTGGACAGACTGAAATGAGCGTCGTGACTGGCACGACAGACAAGTCACAGCGTCGGAGGATGCATTGAAGCCGTTGAATGCATTGATCTACTAAGCTTATCACTTGAACAATTGAGGCCACAACTTTCGCTTAGATTTGAGGTCCTTTAGATCAGAGAGTGGCTGCCGTGGTCAAGGGAAATATCGATTTTTGGTGAAAGTTGTTCTTGCGAGATGTGAGCCAGTCGCAGTCAGTTTTGCATTGAAGCAAGCGGTCGAGAAGAACGTGTTGGCGGCGTTACTCGTGGAGACAAGCACAGCCCATAATTTGATTCTGAATCAATGATTCATCAAGCTAAGTATCTGGGCAGTAAGGCGCGGGTTCTCCGAAATAGAGACAGTACTGCTGCGAAAGTGTCCTGGAAACATGATCGCGTCGGTGATAGTGACACTGGTTGATAAAACAAACCGAAGTCGGCGAGGGACTTGCTGAGCAAGTGTGATGACCACAATATGGACATTATCTTGAATTCTGCTGCAGATAATGGCTCGATGGAGCTGATGCTGAATACCCGGGGCCACGCAGACCGAATAAGTTCTATGAGGAAGCTGCGACGCCTTACCAGAACATTCCAGAACTATGGGGGTGTACATTCAGTAACGCCGTGCTACCAATTCACGAGGAAATATTAGAAACACATACGAATCCCTGAATAACACACAAAAAGGAGGGGCNTCCCACTAAAGGTATGCCCACCCATACTAAATCAAATGAAAGTGATGGGTTGGTGTGTTCGTTGTGTGTTTTTAATACGTTCTCCCAATTCACGGACATTGATGCCTACATCAGTGCGATTGCGTGGAGATTTGCTGCGGGGTGGGAACAAGAGAGTAAACGTGAGATCGAATGCCGAGTAATGCTCGCACAGATACGTCCTTTGGTACCAGTTACTACTTCCAGCAAAAAATGTGTTAGCGAATTGCTTAGTGGAATTATCACTGGTTCCTCTCGACTCGACAGTCTCGAATATTTTCATGTTGAGCGTCTAACTACTAGCAATAGCGGGCTCGGCGTCGTCCAACCATGCATCCTCTTTTCACAGTTGACATTCGGGCCGACGAGGTTGGACCCCTGCAGTTTTGGTATTTCTAAACCTGTGGTAGCGGGTTTACATTAGCACTGATTCGATTGGATTCGTTGTTTTGCTGTCAACACCTCTCCTCTAGGAAGAATACAGGCTGAGGAATTTGTCTCAACAAGGATATTGACGGCGGTACCGATCCCTCGCATGCTGTGCAAAAAATGCCAGAGAAAAATTGAGCGTATCAATAAATAGTCAACGGCGAACGAGGCTTGGTAGTTGATGTGAGTCGGAGAAGTCGAATTTGAAAGTGATTGAGTAATTAAGAGGCCAAACGCCTTTGCCAGATCTATCCACCTGTGTCTTGCCAACAATCATACAAAGTTTAATCCCGTAACTCCATCTCATTCTAAAGGGGCTGCAGAAAATATAGGCGCAAATCGGCTGCAGATCGCATGTACAAGGGCAACTTCAACTTGCCCTTATATCAGCCAATCTGAGTCGCCGAATCGTGGGATCAACCAATCACATCACGGGATCCACACCAGGCACGCACAAGTGCGTACCTCCAGCAACAACACCACAGGGGGCACGTGCCGCGGTAGGGATCCGGTCAGGCAGACTGCAAAGCGTCAATCGCAACAGGAAACTCTGTTTTCGGCTCGAAATGCGGGGAACCATTAACTGACTTACGAAGAATATCCTAGTTTCTTCAGTTTTCAAGGGGTGAATGTCCAGGAATGGGATAATGAAAGTGGTCGAACACAGACGATATTCCCCTGATCAAAGTTGTATGGGGTGCCGCCCATTAGTCCTCGTTATGGCGGAATTACCAAAAGACCAGGAAAAGAACGCGGTATCAGACTAGGACAGGTCGAAAATACACTGGTCCGTTCATGGATTGGTTTACCACTTCTGGTATAACAGCTCTTGGAGTTTGGTACGAACAAAGATTCAGATACGGCCAGCCTGCAACAATTCCGATGGCATTTCAGTGATCGGGTTGCATGTCAGTACTGAATCGTTGTGTAATTATTGATAACGCTTTATGTTGGGCAAAAAACTAACAAAACCATTCCGTGATCCTAGTCATCCTGCTAGCTAGATTTGAGTACACTTATCTTGGTATGCATTCGAGGATCAGTTCGAGAGGATGATCCGTTTTCCGATAGATGGCAAGAACCGAGGAACACTGTTATATTGTTAGGTACAAGGGCAGGAAATCGAACGTAGTAACAGCTAGAGCTCACTTCGATTTCTACCTCGAGGTGCAACAATGTCCTTCCAGTTTCAAGTTCCCCCGCTTCGCTCATCCCCGCTCAACTGCTGTCATGAACTCGAACCGTCTCACTGTGAACGCACTCGCTTTGGTAGGGCCTGCTCATGCGACGGCACTGTCTGCGTTTAGCTACGTGCGTGTTTGAGGCCTCGACGGCGACACGGCAACAGTTCGCGTGGTGGGACTTGAAGCTGACGATGAGGGAGAAGATCTACTGGTTCCAGTTTCCACGCTGGAGCTCCGAATGGCTGACGCGAGTCAGACTGTCATCTGGAGGTTGCATCACTGTAGTGCGTTCAAGGACCGTAGGTTGTTCTGAATCTTGATCACGCGGGAGTTGAGGGTCTTTGTATAGGTCCACGTTATTCTTTTTGCGCGACCCCATTAAACAGTCCATGATGTGCTGTCGGCGAACCTTCACGACAACCACATCATGTGGCCACACCAGCGATACCACATAATCGTGTACAAAGGGGATCGAAAGAATGGATCGCACCGACGCAGGTATATCACCACGGCGCTTACGGCACGCAGTAATAACTGTGTTCTGCTGTTGCAGAAGTTCCTTCGGGTTAAGAACCATGTCCATCACGGTCGATCCCACTTGCAGAGCGTAGGTACGTGGGTCTGCCTTGACGACACGGAGCGGTTCGATCAGCTTCACTGCGACTACTTCAGAACCAGCTAGTACACTCAGCGAAGGACCATCCGCCAGGACTTCGTAGCGAGTGACTACCCCATACGCCCACTGGCCCGTAAGCGGTCCGCCAGCTTAGATGAAAGCAACCGGATGCCCGACGCAGTCCCCCGGCCATGTCTGAGTATTTCCAGCGAGTCCGAACTCGGCGACATTGACGCATTTCGGCTCCAGGACCCGGCGCTTGGGATGCGCTGTCGTACCCTGGAACCTGTCCGTAGAGGCTTCCATGCTAGGATTTCCGGGGAGACCAGCGGTAACGACGCAAATAGCTCCAGTGATGATGAACCAGAATCCGTTCGATTCTCGGTTCGAGGGGCGTTTCGGCAAACGGCTACCCAACGACGGGTCAGCTGGGCCATCCTTCACGAACAATTTCAAGGTAAGTCCTGCTATTTTGTATTCGATCGTATGCAGCAGTCGGTCCATACGCCGTTCCTTGCTGTCCCACCACTCTGCGTGGTCTTGTTGATTGTGGATTTCGTGTTCACGGTCTCACGCTCATACACTGTCGCCCCGCCGACCTGTGGGACCAAGGGGAGGCTCAAGATTCCAACGTCAGCTCCACTGACTTTCGGAGAGGAATACTTTACGCTCAGTCGCTCCAGCGGCCTCCCGTAACCAGGTAAGTAGTGCGCTGCTGTCGCTGATAGTGTTCACTCTGTACATTTATAACCAGACTGCGATGGACCTCATCGACGGTGCCACTCGATTTATTGACCGATACAAAGGCGTTCCTGACACTGATGTCGTCGGCTGGAAGGTGATGGCTTTCAGGGTGACGAGTAAATTGAGCAGATTTCGCAGCCTGATTGTATCGCGAGATATCAATGCTGCATAGGAGGTTCGGCTAGAATTTTCACGAACAGACGAAGTCTTGCTCGAGTTGCTCGATCTCCGGCGCTCACACCCACAAAGCGACCATAATACCCACCGCTATCGCCCTGGACAGGGCGATTCACGCCGCGAAGCCGGCCATCTCGGCAATCATCTGTCCCAATGGCTGTGCTGACCGCGCTACCTCACCAAGGTGATAATCGCCTATGGATGAAGGCGATATCCGTCATGGGATGCATTGGCGATGACAAGGGTGGGTGCTTCGACAGTAAACGTGCTCACTTCCAACCCAAGCTACTCCCCGAGGTCGTCAAAGCCTTTATCACTGAACGATACAAGGGTCAGGTGCAAGATACACAGGTGGTGTGACTATTTGGGGTCCAACCCCAACTCCCAGCTGTGTGTCGCCATGCTGCCCGTCCAAGTTCTCGTATATCGATATTGTCGTCAAGAATACAGCTGCTGGACCGACTAGCAGAAATTTCCGAAGTCGACATGGTCGATTGTCTAAGTGCGCATGCGTCTACGTTTGGTCCAGTCAGACCACCCCCTTCCGTCAAGGAAGATGAAATCGATGTAGCCTCAGTCAAGTTCCTGTCCAACCTCACCCACGGATCAAAATCTTTATTTCCAGAGTTTGTTCGCCTGGTGCGTGGACAAGTTGGTGCTGACGGCAGACCAAACAAGTCCCTATATAAAATCCCAATGTCGCCCACCTCTATGAACCAGGAGAAGAGTCGTCAGTGGAACAAAGTTGTTCGAATGGGCGTGCGTCCACGTTGGACACTGGCTAAGCCGAAGCTGCAGTCAGTCAAACGATAAAAAATGCATTTCTTCATGTCTTCGCGGTGCGCAAGCATATCCGGAGGTGTCAACTCGAAGGTCGCTATCTCGTCCTGAATTCCAGTGTACTGGACGTCTGGCCTGAGGTATTCATCAGCCCAATTGGCGTAGTGGACAAAGCTGGCAACGAAACAGGGATGATAAACGACTATTCCCACCCACGCGGCGTCTGTGAACGATGTCACTGATCGCTCAAATATCCCATTGATTGCGTACAACCCGCCTCGGGACATCGCTGGGCGAACCCATGAACTATGATCTTCGCACCCTGACGCAGAGGTGCTTTAAATGCTCGGAGACGTCTCCGGTGCTTCCCGGTACGTGTCGGTCCACGAGGAGGTGGTGCACATGTTTGCCCTTGCGTTTGACTACGTGGTCACAATTTATCGTGCGGTTTTGGATGGTGCGGCTCACCAGGCTTTTATTCGATAGCTGGCTCAGCCATCAACGACATTTGTGTCTTCGTACCCAGTAGCAAACGCGCCACTTGACCCCAGTAGCTTTCACGGCAGTGCGTGGTGCGACGGCCATACTTGAACTGAAGTGAACACTGGCCAAAGGTGCGTCGACGCCAACATCGCACTACGTACAGCTATGGGCACTGTGTTAGGTTCTACCGCCATCAACGAAAAGAAATTCACCCCGTGGCGCTCGGAAAATAAGCGCTCGATCTCATATCAAATACATCAAACTGTTTAGTATCATTTCCACACGAGAAGCTGAAGAAATGCTTTCCTTCGGCGCGAGCCTTCTATCAGAGAGCGCAAATGCTGTCAACTGCAATATCCCCTTTGCGGCTTGCTCGTTAAACGACGACGTTATTGAAGACGTGCACTGGTTCAAGTGCGTCCTAAAACACAAATATCGCTTCAATGGAATTCTAGTATATCAATTACGCGGCGCCGCCATCCCCACCGTGCACGACGCTTCCAACACGGGGCTGCGCGCGCTAGAGACACTTCGCAAGAAATTAATTCGACTGCGCTACACTTCTACGGAGCAGGCTACACTTCAAGACGGGATGTACATGAACTCTATCAATGTGCGGAAGCTCCAGTGCGCCGTCCTCACTGCATTGCTGTGGGAACCAAGTTGGCAGAGAACATCTGGACGCAATCTCACTCATGTATATCTGCACATCGACAACACAAGTGCTGTTGCGTGGGCTTCTCGTCGTCACAGTCGCCATCCAACGGCACAGCTGTACAATCTTTTACTGTCGCTGGCTGAGCTCCAATATCAACTAGCGTTGTCGGCGGACCACATCTCTGGAAGACTGAACACGAAAGCGGACGCTGAATTGCGCGCATGGACCGACTCTGACCCTTTAGCAAAGATGTGGACCAGCCTCTCGTCTTCATGGCAACAGGTCGAAGTTACTCCTCCCTACGATAAGCTCTCCGCCGACTGGGAACAACACTGTGGAGTCAAGCACTGGCCGGGACTACAATTTTGTTTTTACCAAGATCACTGGAAGCAATGGCGACGATTCTCCAAACTGATGGGATGGGCCCCTTGGCTTCGGAGTGCGAGTCGCTCAAGTGCGAGCAAGCTAGCGTATTTCGCCATTTACCTGTGGAACTACGGATGGAACGATTCCAGCCGCGCCAACCAGTACACCACGATCCAAGCGAGGCTGTCAAGTGTATTGTAGTTCCACCGTCGCTGTGGCGGGATCGAGCTTGTCTGATCACCGCAACTACAGCTTTTCTTGAAAGGAATCAAACGATTATCTGAACCCTCGACGAAGCAACAGCCTGTAACGCCCGCATTCATTCGGTTGCTGCGACGCTCACTCGAGCTCAAGTGGCGTCGTAATCGCCTTCTGTGGGACAGCGTTCTTCTAGTCTATTTCTTCCTCCTGAGAAGATCCGAGTATCTCGTGGTCGGCCCCAACAGGGCGTTCTACTGCCTCAAGGCTGAGGATGCCGTCTTCGCAGACACAAAAGGGAACCCCGTCGAAGCAAGTAGCGCCACGACAGTGACCATTGGTCTGAGTGGAGCTAAGAACGAACAATACGGCCGGGGAGCGCGGCGAACAATGCACGCGTCTGGTGACAGGTCTTTATGACCGATGCGAGCGCTGAAGCACCTGCGACGCGCTCGATTAGAGCTTGGAGCGATACGGAGCAAGTATCTGTGCATTGATTTGGGCGCCAAGGCCGTGGCAGAAGCGCTCAAGGCGACGGCAACAAGTGCTGGAGTCCAGTTACTCAACACACTCGTTAAGTAGCGGTGGAGCAACCGCCCTGCTCGCAGGGAAAGCAGACAGCCTGGCAATCAAGTTGCTCGATCCATGGGTGTCACGATGCTTCGAGGATTACCCGGTACAGGCGGTGGCGTCAACAGCAGACCTCTCACGTCGAATGGTATAACCTCACCAATCTCAAGAGCGTGCAAGCATTACAATGTGGGGAGCCGCTCACCACGCATTCGACATTATTGGGGACCCGGGCTTTGCGGTCCGGGGAATTCGAAGTTCTCGCGAAGAATAGATGGAGTTCAAAATTTGGGGGGCGGATTAAAGGAATTAAAGGAAAAATTAGAGAAGCTATCGAATTCGCGTTGAACAGATAACGCGAGCAATGGTCCAGAAACAATCAGGCGCGCAGGCGTAACTACGCGTGGACGATCTCAAACTCTTGATTGGGTGGAAACTTCGTGTACCAGGAGCGTAGTTGTTGCGAGCGGGTAAGAGCCGGTTCCATAAGAATAGTGGCGTTTACCCCAATGTTGACAGCACGCATCTCGATATAGTCCGATATTTGACCGCTGGAGATCGAAAGCACATCTCCTGCGTTCGCTTTGGTAAAACCACGTGCAATCGGGCCCCACGATGTGCAAACAACCTTGGTGTTTCCTTCATCGACGACGACAATCTCTCGCTTATCCACCGCCTGCCCTTTTTGGTAGAGATTCGTTTCGCCCCGCCGATCGCGTGGATAACCGCGATAATGGTAACCACATCCCCCGGAGAAGCGTCGTTCAGTGTGCATAGCCCGGTAAAACGCATATCAGGCTCCGTGAGGATAGCGCCGCTCGAACCCACCCTATTAATCACCCCTCTACTGTCAAATGTAACCTCCAGCGAAGCTCCAGGTAGCGCAGAATTACGGCTGGCCGTTTTCACACGTCCTGCCGAAAACGAGCAGGTAGCTCCTGCGTCAAGCACATCATGAAAACGATCAACTGCTTTGTTAAAAAGTGTGACGCGCATCGTGTCTCCATCTGTGTCGGAAGCGAACACCTCTAGCATTTTACCCCCGCCGTGAAGGTTCTCGTATTCCCGAATCGGATTTCGAGCTAGCACACGAGCAACAAATTCACACGGCGTCCCGGATCCAACCTTTAACTTCTTGAACGTAATGCGCGGAAACGAGTGTGTCGATCCCTCCTTAGTGCTGTCAGAAGCCAAAATGGTAGCCCGATTCGTAGTTTGAATGGCAGCCCCAGCTACTGTACTACCCTTATGAGAGGCTCCGGACTGCCGAGTGCTCAATTTACCACACGGAAATTCTGGGTGTTCAGCCGATGTATTGCCAACCGCGGCAGGTTTCTCAACAACCGGGGTAGTAGAGTGCGTGGGTGGGAGGCGCGATACTTCAAGATTATCTCGGTTGCCGTCGGTGGCGGGAGCGGTCTGGTCTTCCACACCGGTATTGCGGGCGCGGGTGGTTTTGAATTTGGCAGTAGCTTTCCTGGTCATGATAATGTTCGCAGCGGAGGGCAAAAGTGAAAGTGCGAGTGATGAGGCCGAGACTAACCGCGGCAGATGAAGAACCAGTAAAATCTTGGAAAAGGCATCAGCTATCAAAGCTAACGGTCGAGTGATTACCAATAACAAACGTATTTCTAGTGCGTAACTGTATGGACCCAGGCAGTTCAAGATTCTTCCGTTCTCTAATCTGCCGTTGTGACATCATGTGACATCACGTCACTGACATGGCGGAGAATGTACTGGAGTAGATATAATAGAGAGAGAAAATGTTTTATTTAGCCACCAGAATTTATAAAAGTAATAGCAAAAAACTGAAATAGGATAATTGTGGCCAGGAAAGTTAAAGCAAAAGTGCTGAAGGCATGATCATCGTGGGTGGTAGACACGGGCACAATTGGTATCACTCAAACGTGGCGAGAACGATCTCATCTGTCCAGCCGTGAAAAACAGCCCATTCGTGGACAGTATGCATGTTGAAGGCTTCAGGATAATACGTCGCGATCCACTTCGCTAGATGAATGTACCCACGCACGACACAGTAAGCAAATATGTCGGGCAAAATTCGATGTCCATAATTCAAGCGTAGGAAATCAAGAACAGGGAAGTGTCCCTTCAGGGCGGCCGCATTAATGGCACGCGACGTGCAACATTCCGCATAGTCGCGGTGGAGCCATGTCACCATTTGTAAATTACCTCGTTCCGAAGATGCGTCCATTGAACGAGAAGTACAGCCTTCGCGCGTGTGACCGTGCAGCCAGCGTACAATATGGAGGAGGCCGCCCCAGGCTGCATCGTCCATTGCCGCTGTCGTGGTCCTTCGTTTCTGTTTTCGATAAGCCATTTCACGACATGAAAATGACCGTTTCCGGCAGCATTGTCAATAGCAGCAACCGTTCCGCCTTCACCACGAGTATTATGTAGCCATTGTACCATTGCCAAATAGCATTAGAGGCCGCATTATCCATCGCTGAGGTTGTGCAGCCTTCACCTCTGTATTCATGGAGCCACATCACCGTGCTGAGGTGGTTACGGGCTGCGGCCCAGTTCATTCCATCGGTAGACCCCCCACCAACTCTGCACGCAGTCATCCATTGAGCAACGGCAAGGTGGCCCTCAGCACAGACTTGATCAAATGTATTCAGTGGGTATTGCTCCTCATGGTGACTTAAGCCATTGAAGCACAGCAAGATGACCGTTCACAGCTGCGTACAGATGCGTGCGATTGGTACATCCCTCGCTTCGGTTTTCGTGGAGACAAATGACGATATCCAAATGTCCATTTGAAGCAGCACGATTCATTGCCTCCGTCGTGCACCCCTCCGCTCCATAGATATGTAACCATTCCACCACGTTTAAGTATTCACCAGCCGCTGCATCGTCTATTTCATTTGTTGATGCCCTTGTCGATGGTTGGGAATGGGCCCAGCCAAGATAAGCGCAGTCTCCTCTAGAAGCTGCTTCGTCGAGCGATATTGTATTTGGGATAAAAACACGATCCACAATCCAAGCTACAAGACATAGTGGAGCCGTAGATATAGCGTTCTCTAGCCCGCGTCTGCATGAAAGGTCTCCTCCTGCTACCGTGACAAAGTACTGGACAATCAAATCCTGACCTCTCAAAATTGCACCGTCGACAATTAGAGCGAAAATGTATCTAGTAGGCACGGGAAATCGCGCTAAAACCCAGTTAATCACGGACAACTTGCTACTCATTCCAGCAGCTTCAATCATATCTGCTTTCCAGCAAACCCGTTCGTGGTGTTCATAAAGCCAGGCGAGAATGTGCAGATGTCCATTTCGTGCAGCCGTAGCAGCCGCGTGAACAATGATCAGGTCAGAAAATAAGGCAGTGGCAGTAATCATCACAGCGAGTCGACCTCCTCGAGCAGCATAATTGAGGAGGCGATCACAGGCATCTTCGATGTAGGAAGCAGAAGACGATCGCGTCGCCAGCCGTTGCAGCAGATACGGCAGCACATTCTGCACAGCTTGTTCCACTGACCATTGGTGTGAATAACCCAAAAGCTGGCTTATTAGGCGTAATTCGAACAACGGGAAAATCGCCTGGCACACTATCGAAGCCAAACGTAACGGCGGTAGTGAAAGAAAGGCGTCAGTTCCTGTAATATGCCAGTATACATGCTCAATACGTGATATATCTGTCTTTACATTTCACGCGATAAAGTAAGCGCTTTACCTAGTAGGTTGTCGCGATCAGCCATAGGATTCAAGGGAATGTCAGGGTGAACGGAGCGATCTGTCAATCTCGACGTTTCCGTTCCACAGGAATTCTCGAAATGAACGGAGAGGGCCGGTGTTATTTTTCTTCAAATGATTACAGTTTGATTGACAAAATACATCGAGCTACCACTTTCATAGAGTAATGCAAAGAGCTTTATATTGTTGAAGGCTCAGATGTCAACGGTCATGTTCATCTTAGCATAGTTACTTGAAATGGCGAGTTGCTGCAGTCATGTACAGTCTAGTTGTCAAAACCGTTAGATAGAGAAGCATGCAGGCTCGAAACTTCTTTGGGTTTTCCGGCCTCGGTTTCTTACTAACGGCGCTGTCGACAACAGATCGAGAATTGGGTGCGCTAAACGTCACGGGACAACCGTATCCTCTGGCTAACTGTAGAACGAATCTACCAAGAAGCACGTTTATGCCTCGAATGCTGCCCGAGAACCACGCGCGCAGGCGGTATGTGCAGACGACCCTCGACGACTACATAGCATCACTGCCAAGAGCAGTTGAAGTGGCGCACGGCTCAGTCCATCCGGATTACATTGGGGTTAGCATGAGTATCGGCGAGTTGGAACTAAGCGAGTGGAGTATCGAAAAATGCGCATGCTTGGGACAGTGCCGGGTCTCGTGCGCTAATCGCAATCGCCGGATTGAATGTTCCGCAGCGACTTGTAATGCCGGCCGCGCTTGCAGTAATCGTATGTGGGCATCCTACCAGAAAGAACGTGCGAAGCTTAGAGTCGGGGTTTCACCGCGAAGGGGATATGGAGCTTTTGCGTTACAGCGGATAACGGAAGGAGCACTTGAGCGAGAGTACGTTGGAGAAATTATCGGTGAAGGCGAAAAACAATTGCGGACCGTAACACACCCTTACGAATATCTTATGGCATACGGCTCGAGTAAATACATCGACGCGCGCTGTTTTGGGAACACCTCCTGCTATTTCAACCACAGTTGTGATCCGAATTGAGAGCCGAAGAGTGGCCAGTGCTGGGCATTTACCGCATTGGAATTATTGCAGTCAAAGCCATCAACCCAGAGGAAGAAATTACGTTCAACTACGGCTGTGATTACAGGATCAACCGTTGTGCCTGTACGAGGTGCCTGCAAACGGCGTCGCAACCCAGCAATGTAATATGCTTGATCAATATACATCATAATCCATTAATGAAGCACGTTAAGCAAGCTGTATTTTTGTATTCAGAAAAGGTCTACATTAGTGTTGACAGATAATGACGATGCCAACCGGTAAACCGACACAGATTGTTGCGCACAAGTTAAAATGGCGTTGGTTGCATAAGAAAGAAAAAGAGAAATCGCGAAGCTGTGCGGAGGCACTGATCACGCCAGACACCAAAGCAAACGGCAAACCGGCTTCGAAAGCAACGATAATACGAAGAAAATAAGCGCAAAACTGAGCGTGGAGAAAGCAAGGCGGAGCGCCTCCGAAAGAAACAAGTCTACGCAACCAGCAAACGGCGGAATGCGATGGATGTAAGACGCGGTATCGGCAATTCTACCCACGATGAAACACTACGAGGTGTAAAGCCTGTTTTACCAAAAGCGAAGCTGGCTATATTGAGAGAATTGCAAAAAGCCTTAGGCCCCGAAGGGCATGAACAGTGTGTTTGCTGTGTATGCGATCGGTGGGTTTTAAGGCGAAGCTGCGTGAGTATTTCTGCAGAAGATTGTGGTTACTTGGCCAATATGCGGGAGCTCTTAAATGCCAGTGATTAGCATTTGCCACCCGAACTATCAGACGCATACGATTGTTCTGATTTGGACTCAGATTTTTCGAATATCCTTTTGGCTCGGAAGGGAATTGTGGAGGTAGGTAAGCAGATGAAGCTACGGATCTGCGGTGAATGTGACGGAGCTTTAAACGATGCGACCCTGCCCAAATTCGCTATTAAAAACGGCTTCTACGTTGGCCAGTTACCAAATGAATTGTTGGAATCCACGATTGTGGAGCGGTTAATGGCTCAGACAGTCACGGTGTTTGCATTCACGCGTATAATGCGAGGAGGAGCACACCGATCTATCCGCTCCCACTGCATGGCGATCGAAGTTTCTCCAGGGCCACTCGCTACGCTCCTTCTTCGAAATTTAGGCGAAATGGAGTGCTATCGTGTTGTGCTGGCAGGCGAATTCACGGATGCACAGAAAGCGAAAGTTCGAAATATGCATTGTGTACGTCGTGCTAAGGTTGAAAATCTGCTTACATTTTATAAGCGTCACAACTCCTTCTATTCAGCGGTTAGAATCAACTTCGATACGGTCAACGAGCAGAGCTGCTAAACTCCCGAGTACATGGTAGACGCAGATCAACTTAGCGCGAATAAAGTGGAGACAGATCAAGATCGCGTTGCTGGGGAAGGTGACGGAGGCTGCGTCCAAATTGAGGAAGAGCAGACGGTGGTTGAGAAAACTATTGTGTTTTCTGAAGATCGTGTACCGACATCGAGAGATGCCTTCGACCTTGTTGTAGAAATGGATTCTGGATCGCAGAGCGAAAGGCGGTTTCTTGTGCGCCATTCGTCTCGTCACAGCCAAAATGATGAAGAGAGAATTTACGCGAAGATGTTCCCTCACCTATTCCCATTCGGACGAGGGCATCCAGGAGAGAGTCGAAAAAGGCATGTGTCCCCCAAAGCTTGTATCAAGCACTACTGCAATCCGAGCTCGCGCCGATTTGCTGAAGACCCATTGTTTGTAC
>LGTU01001465.1:0-12111 GCA_001314425.1 Phytophthora pluvialis | reverse complement strand
GGTGTATATAACTCTGTATTGTATTGGTTATCTGAAAGAGGTGTGTTTTGGCTGGTGCGTGAACTACGTTCAAGCCATTGGGTAGTGCGTTCAAGAAGTGGACGTTACGCTCAACAATCTCAAGGCCTATTTGTGCCACAGCAACTCACTGGTGATCGATCCAGGCTCCTCGAAGATAAACGACACCGATAAGGTGCCACGAACCCCGAACTGCGTCCAAGAACTTGCGTCCAAGGATCTGCGTTCAGGGTTACCTTCTCAGTCTGTCATCAGTCTGGGTTGCCGCTTTACACNGACACGCGGATCTTATCTCCGCGTACACACTTTCCGTTCTCGCAGTTCAAAAGAAACTGCTCCACCACAATCGCCTCCTGCGCGCAGTTGTTGCCGTCCAGCGGTATCACTTCGTGCACTTCTCCTCTTCCCCGCTTCAGATTAGCACGCCTCACCATGAGTGGTTTCGATCGTAAGTCGCCCGGCGGCCAGCGATTACCGGATCAGCCACCGTTCGATCCACCGAACCTCGCCATTCTGACTCCGGAAGATCCACGCCACGAGGTGCGTGCGCTCAGATCTCGCGTGCGCCAGCTCGAGACCGACCTGGATCTCGCTCGACTTTCCCGCGATGCCGCCCTCCGCAACCAAGATGAGGCCCATCGGTCTTATCTCCGATCTACTCTAGACCTTCGTGTTCTCGAGCAACGACACCTTCAGCTCCGAGGTGAGATGCGTCAACTCGACGCCCAGTATATAAGCTTGCTTCATACCGGGCTCTTGGATGACAGCGCCCAGCGCCAGATTGATGAGCTCGAGCTCCAGATCCATGATCAGGTTAACGAGATCCAGGATCTGGAGCATAATCTAGCTCAAGCCAGGCGTCTCCAACCCCCGGGGGATGATGCCTCTCGTCAACACGCGTTCTCCCAGCGGCAGATCCATGATCAGGCCATGGAGACCCAAGGTTTGGAGCATCAGCTGGATCCGGCTCACCGAGAGCTCGATGAAAGTGTCCAGAGAACTGACCATCTGGTTGCTGAAATCAGTTTCGCTGCTGAGGAGATCCAACAACTCCATGAAAATATCCGTAACCGAGATCGTGAGATTGAGGACGCCGAGCATATTGTCCGCATTTCCGCTGAGAGTTACCGGCGTGTCAGCGACGAGTTATCTCGGGCCCAGGAAGAGTTCGCTACCAGCGAGCACATGAATTCTCGATCTGTTCGCTCAGATCCCGGAACGGGCCCACGCACTACCAGCTCTGATCAGAGCTCTGCAGATTTGGCTCGTCTCACCCAAGATCTCCAAGCTGCTCGGGATCAGGTCCGTCAGTTCACCGCCGAACGTGACGCTACCCGGTCTCAGCTGTCTGTAGCCACGGCCGATCTAGATCGGCTGACCCAAGCCCGTTCGGCCCCTGATCCTAGGATCCAACTGCTGGAGAAGGAGAAGGATGAAGCTACGCTAGCTTGGGCTCGTTCCACGCGGGAAAAGACGGATGCCGAGCAACTCGCCGGCGGATTGAGTACGTACTCGTTCTTGGTTGTCCTCCAACACTTTCCACTTCACTAATGCGCATCGTGACTTTGCAGACAACACTCTGGCGAATACTCAGCGTCAGATCCGCATGCTCGAAGATCAGCTAACACAGATCGGGCGGGCTCGCAATCAGCTGGAACAAGATCATGATCAGCTTACGCAAGACCGCGATATCATCATCCGAGAACGAGATGAGCTCCGTCAGCGGGTGCAAGTCGCGGTTACAGCCGGTGGCGCTCGTGTGATGGACAATCCTCGGTACACATCTCTGGCGCGCGGAGACCCGGAGCAGCTGCCTCCACTGCAATTGTTGAATCGCGATCCTTCGGATGACCGCCCGCCCCCAGTCGAAGACGGGGGCTCCGATTCGGCTTCTTCTAAGCGCGATCCTAGCAGATCGCCATCTTCCGAGTCGGAACCCCGTCTCCCGCACAAGCGTTCGCGCCCTCTAACACCGGAGGGGATTGATGCTGAGATCGACGACGACGGTGGTCAAGAGGATCTGGGCGGGGGTTCCGCGGAGGATTCAGCGGCAGATCAGGAGGACTCGGCTACTGATCAGGAGAATTCGTCCGCGGATCAGGAGCATTCGTCCGCTGATCAGAGCGGTCGACTGCTGATCAGAAGGGCTCGGCGGCGGGTCAGGAGAATTCGTCCGCGGATCAGGAGCATTCGTCCGCTGATCAAGAGCGGTCGACTGCTGATCAGAAGGGCTCGGCGGCGGGTCAGGAGAATTCGTCCGCGGATCAGGAGCATTCGTCCGCTGATCAAGAGCGGTCGACTGCTGATCAGAAGGGCTCGGCGGCGGGTCAGGAGAATTCGTCCGCGGATCAGGAGCATTCGTCCGCTGATCAAGAGCGGTCGACTGCTGATCAGAAGGGCTCGGCGGCGGGTCAGGAGAATTCGTCCGTGGATCAGGAGGGATCCGTGGCCGATCGCGAAAGTTTGGGCTCTAGCGAGCACAAATCCGCCGAGGAGACTGAAGCCCCCGACGAAGGAGCCGAGGAACGAAGATTCGTGGCGTATGCTTTAGAGCAGGATACCCAAAGGGTGATCTCCCAGTCCAAGTCTTCCAAGCGTCGCCGCCGCCTCTCGGCTCCGGGAAAGAACCTGCCTAGCGGTGCTGGTGGCCATCCCGATGATCCGGGTGATGATGAAGACGATCACGCAGATCCGCCTCCTGGATCTACCAATCAGGGTGCTGGTAACCGGGCTCGCGGCCCTAATCCTCCGAATCCCTTCTTGCCTTCGGCACCTTTCGGGCCGGATACTTCCTTCATCCCGGTTCGTGAGCGCCCCCGCACATTTGCTGCTGGTACGATCGAGCCGTGGGTGATCCAGAAGATCAACGGTTTGGCCATTGCAACTATGGTGGTCGAAGATCTCTTCCCATCTCTACCGTTCGCGCCGGGTTGGATCTTCCTCCACGAATGCCGTGGTCCAGCGGAGTCTGCTGATTGCGACTCCCTGATCACACGTGCAAACGTCGAGGCATTGATACCTACGAACCCCTGGGACGTTTTGCAGACTCCCCTCACCCCGATCAGCTTCCGTCCTCGAGTGGGCGGCCGCCTCGGCGTGTTCATCAAGTTCTATCTCAAGATCGAGACAAAACACCAGATTGCGATCTGGGAGAGTACTCACAAATTCCCGGTCTCTAAAGCGAAGATGGATCAGGACCCATGGCTGCGCGTGTTTAATCACAAGCGGAACACCCGACGGGGTCACGCCGGCAATGGTTGGAAGAAGGCGCTGGTGACCCTGATCCAGGCGATGCGAGAGGGCTGATGGCATCTCGACATTCTTCTGGACCTCTTCCTTCTGCACTTCCCCAAACGCGGTGACAAGGTTATCCGGTATCCGGGTGCTGAGTCCCGCTAAGCCAACGTGACCGATCTCAATCTGCACCGCTCAGAGCCTACCGATCTCTTGGAGGCCTTGGATGAGTGCAACGCCGCCGATCCTTAGCGCAATCAGTATCGTGACGATCCTGACCATCACCCGGCAAGTTCTTCAACGTGGGAGTGGTAACGCCCACCCTTAGGGGGTGCTGGATCTGTGTCCGACATACGCTGATCCCGGCTCCGCGCACCCTAGCTCCACCGGATCCTGACGGGATCTGAGTCCGACGTATGCTAATCTCGGCTCTACTCCCTCTAGTTCCACCGGATCCTGGCCCACCATCCTGATCGACGGCCTCTCTCCCCATAAGGTTACTCTCTATCGTCGTAATACATGTTCCCATTGGCCTTGACCCCCGGCGAACTTGGATATCAGCTCGTCGAGATCTTGATCTAATCGATTTCGTCTGAGACCTGGATCTTGTGATCCGACACCTCACTCATCAGATCTGTGCTGTATATACATATGTACCCCTCCTAGTCTGCAGCCACCCTGCAGCTTTTTCAACACGTCCATCTATCGACGTAACCAACTTACGCCAACAGATCAGAGCCTCATGGTTCCTCATGAGACTGCATCACACCGAACCGATGGCTGTTCGCGCGATCGCGCAGAAACTCATGTAGCAATGCTCCACAGTTCAGATCTGCTTCGTCCACCCAAGTCGGGTCATCATAACCTCGCCAGTGCACCTGAAATTCCCGGTAGTTTCGGCCATATCTCGTCCTCTTGCCTGATCTGACATCGGTAATTTTCTCCACCTCGTATTCGTCAGGCCCCAGATCTTGACTCCAACTGTCTTCCGGCAGGAGTGCCTCGTTGAAATCAAACCGATCCGCGTCGACGACCGTCAGTTGTATCTGAGGGCGATCAGGGAATTCCCTCACCGGCCTCAGCTTTGACACATGAACCACCGGGAAGAGGCGATATTCGGTCCCCGAGATCTCGAGTTTCATGGCATAGCTGCTAATCTTGTCGGATACACGGAACGGTCCATGCCACAGGTGTCCGAGTTTCCGAGCGTATCCCTCTTTGACGCGATCTAGGTACACCCACACCTGAGATCCAATCCCGATCTGGTGCGGGCAGATTTCACGGTTGTGCTGATCCGCTCGATCCGCAATCGCCTCTCGCAGTTTCTCGTTCACCGTCTCCCGTGCTTGTTGGTAATAGCGTTGGATCTGATACCGCCTGATACCGCCACTGTCGTGGATCCCGATCTTGGCGACGAGTGCTTCCTACCGGGATCGTAGCTTCTAGGGTGGATCCAGGTTCCCAGCCATGTACCATATAGAAAGGCGTGTCCCCGCGGATCCGATCCTGAGCGGTGTTGAGTGCAAACGTGAGCCGTTCGGCGTATTCGTCCCAATCCCGTTGATCTAGATCCTGTACGTACATCTTGAGAGCCCTGATCACGGTTTGCACCATTCGTTCGGCCGTTCCATTAGCCTGAGGTCGATACGCCATCGTGGCTCGCTGACGTTGCCCCAGGATCTTGTTAAACGCACGGAAGAAATCGGACATAAATCTAGTTCCCGATCATGCCGGATCACTTCGCTGGCACCAAACCTGCGGAAGACGCACTCTTCGTAAGATTCTGCGATCGTCTGCGCGGTCCTTGACGCGCTCGCTTTCGCACTTGCGTAGCCAGTGAACAGATCTACCCAGATCAGTAGTTCCGTATTACCCTTGTAGAATTTGGGCAGAGAGGGGATGTGATCCATGGCTATGATCTGGAACGGGTAGGCTGCTTGGATGTTCCCTGGCGACTCTCCCCGGATCGTGAGCCGCCCATTTCCGGTTTCGCAATCGACACGCCCTCCAACACGGCGCTGCAAACTCCCATAGAGGTCCCGCCAGTTGAAATGATCTCTGATCCGTAGATATGTACGGCCAATTCCCTGATGTCCACCCTCCAAGCTCGCATGGTAATGGTGCAAGATATCTTGATGCAGGGATTCCGGCGCCACCAGTCTCATGAAGCCATCTCGATCTGCGTCCGCACGTTTCGTAGGAGGACAGTAGAAAAGCAGATCATGAAGATCCACTTCATAATCCGAAGCGATGTTACTTCAGGATCCAGCCTCTTCTTGAGTCAGATCACCCACCTGTCCAGCCAGATACTTCTTCAACCTCGAGATCCACGCCTCCTCGTTTTGTGCTCGCTTAATCCGCTCGATCCGGAGGTCCCGCACGAGCTCTTCTTGCAATACTCTGGGTCTTGATCTGGAACTGGTGTTGGCTCTAGTTCGTACAGGCGAGATTCGCACTACCTGACCTTCGGTTTTCGCCACTAGAACTTCGTCTAATCGGTTCAACGTAATCAGATCTTGCTCCTCGGACTCGTCCTCAACTTCGATCCCGTACTGACGCTGGAGGGCTGCTCCAGCCAGGTTGTCTGCACTACCGTTCCAATCACGCTTTACGTGGACCAACTCATGATCTGGCCATGTCTGTAACCGATCTAGCGCCCTCTGCCTCAGAAGTGTGAGCCCCGGCGCTTTGCAATCGGTCTTGCCCCTCACCTGGCGAACCACCAAGTTCGAGTCGCCACAGATCACTACGTGTCTCCGATCTACCTCTTCGAGGAGATCTAGGCATAGCAGGAGCCCATGATACTCTGCCTCGTTGACCGTCAGACTGTCGGCATAGCGTGACCTGGCTTTCAGCACTGTCCACTCGGGCAATTTCCACAAGATCGCACTGTAGGCGCCTCCTCCTCTTTAGCAGATCCATCGAAACTCAACACGAACAGTTCTTCGTCAGCTCCCACGGTCGGGATCGGGGCTTGGATCTTGCGCCTTGGCTCTTACTTGGGGGCGATTGCGGTCAGGGCGTTGTCGACCTCCGATCTGGGCGTGATACTGGCAGCAAGCGCTCCCAGGATCTCGTCTTCTCCTTTCGAGCATCGTACGATCTCGAGCGTCCAAGGCGATAACACCGCCGCCCACTGACCCAACCGGCCCTGGGGGCCAGCGGATCTGAACAGCCATGCTGGTGTTGAATGCCGGGTTAGGATCCGGACGAGTCGGCCGACTAGCAGATTATAGTTGAGATCCAAGACCCGGAATAGCGCCAATACCTCCTTCTCGACCACTCCATAATTCAACGCGTTCGCTTTGAGCGTACGGCTCACGAAAGTAATCGGATAGTATACCTTGTCGTACTCCTGCATAAGGGCTGCTGATATAACCCAATCGCTGGTATATACCACCAGTACAGTCTGGCGATCTGGATCAAAATGCCGCAGCACGGGCGTCGTCGCGATTTTCTCCTTCAACCTCTTGAACGCCCGCTGCGCATGGATCCACCGTATGCCCACATCGCCGCAGTCCTGTGCTACCTGATCTGCTGCCCCCCCCCCGATCTCCCAGATCAAGATCTGTGGTATCCCGATCGGAGGTCTCCACTTCGAGGAGCATCCTGATCTGGTCACTGGTCCACTTCTTAGTCATGGCGGCGAAATCAACTTCTCGCAACTCATACAGCACTGACGCGTAGATCGCATAATCCTCGATAAAGCGACTATAGTAGTTTAGGATGCCCAGGAAAAATTGCATAGATCGTAGTGACGCCAGAAATGGCAGATATGTCAATGCCGTCAGGTCTTTGGGTTTAGCCTCCAACCCATCCTTCGACACTCGGTGTCTCAGGTATTCCACCTTGTTCATTCCTCAGAAGCTCTTCACCACACTGATCGATAAGTTCCACTTGTCACACGCCTCCAGTAGGGCATCCACTTGATCGCATAGCTGATCTCATAATCTCGCCGATATCAGTATGTCGTCGATATAAGATCTACGACCCAACACCGAAGGCTTACCAGGATCTTCAGGTTCTCCTGTCTCAAAAAGATCTGTCAGTTCCCCGTTAGCCCCAGAACGCGGGATCCGCGTAAATCCGTACAACGTATTATCGATCAAGCGCTGATAGATCTGCGGGCGTTCTTGAGGCCGAAAGGCATCCGACTCCACTCAAAAAGTCAAAATGGGGTGATGAATGCCGAGATCGCACGAGCCCGACCCGTCATCGTCACTACCCAAAGCCCGCTCGCCATGTCCAGCGAACAACACCACAGTACTTTATCTAGATCTTCGATCAGATCATTGATCAGAGGGATTGGGTAAACCATCAGTCGAGTGAGGTTGTTGACCAGTATGTAATCAATACACAGAGGAATGTTCACACCGTTCTTCTTGATGATCACGACGATGGGCGAAGCCCATGGTGACGTAGAGTGATGTATGATCTTGGCTCCCAGCAGTCCTTTGATCAGATCCGACAACTTTTCTCGGAACTGTGGTGCTACCTTACGGACCCGCTGTGCGATCGGCCGCGCATTGCCCACGTCAATATCGCCCACGACTCCCCACGCTGCCGGAGACAACGGATTGTCAGCAGATGTCGACATCGCCAGATCCGTTTCCGTAGGCGGTCGATCTCTTCCGGTGTGTTGATCGTGGGATCTCCCACCTGAAGATCTTCAATCGTCACCTCGTCGGTCGTCAGTGTGACTTCAGGCACCACCGCCGATTCACCTTGCACATCTTCTGCAAACAGCTCACCACTCTCGTGATAGCAGATCTGCTCATCTTCAAGAGGCACCTCTTTTCTGGGGTCCTGATCAGGCAGCGCCGTCGGATCTTGATCCAGCCTCTGATCATCGCCTGATGAGTCCGGCGATGTGTCCATGTGACCTGTGGGTACCTGCCCCGTCTTCGCCGCATCTGCGGCGATCCGCGACACGCTCCGCGCCGCATCGTCCGACCGGGTAGGATTCTCCTTGATCTCTATGTCCGTCATTTGATCTGAGCTGGCCATGTCGCGATCAAGTTCTGGCTGCACGTAGCTCGCAGCGAATGGACTTGGAGATCCTTCAGCTGTCCTTTCTATCGCTTGATACCGATCTTCGACCCCTTTGACAGCACTCGCCCGTGTGATTTGTACTCGTCTTGTCTGCACTGCTCCGACCACCACCTGATCCGGCGGCTGGCTAGCCTCGATGATCTTCACCTCGTCTGTTTCGAGTTGGATCGGCGTAATCATACCTCACCGTAAGATTGCGCGAGGCGTGACGTACTTCGGGCGATCGACAGCTGGCACTGGTGGTCCTGTTGGCATATCCTCCTCGGTGTTCCCAGCATCAGTCGTAGCTTCCAACGCCAGATTCTGGCATTCCATGTAGCGGCGAGATCCGACCGAGACGAAGCTGGGAAGTCACGGGACGCGATCGCCGGCCAGCCACATCACGATCCGTTCATCGCCTTGCAATACTAGCTTCTTCTCACCGAGGTTGGTGATCTGGAGGTAGCGTGTCTTGCCTGGCCCTTTGGTCACGCGTGACCCACAACTTCTCGTGATCCGACGTGCGCAGGCGTAAGGGAGAGTTCTACGGACTTCCCGATCCCGATCCGGAAGTACTGATCTACTCTCAAGAGTTTCACCTTATCACTGTAGACCTGTCGGCGACCGCTGAACTGGATCTTCACTTCATCGGGCAGGCAGATAGATCCATCGGCCAGATCTAGTTGGATCCCGGCCGGGACCATGAAGTCCATACCCAAGATGGCTTCTTGGCCGGACAGATCACCCACCCATATGTCGAAGAAATACACCAGTGATCCAGCTAACGTAACCTTGATCTGAGTCCTTCCTTCCGTCCTATACACGTTCTCACCGATTCCAACACATTCTTGGCTCTTACTTCTGTCCACATAGCACCCAACCTTACGAGCAAAGGTGGCGTCCAGAATGGACACCTCGGCACCAGTATCCAGAAGCAAGATCGCCTTCTCATTGTTGATCTTGCCGGTGATCTTGTCCAGTCGAAACCATTTTCCAGATGCGTGATGTTTCCAGTATCCTCAAGATTCTCCAGGGAGAAGTCCCGCAGACTCCACGACACCAGATCTGCGATATTCATCGACACGGGCTTTTTTACGGGTAGCAGCGATTTTACCTTTGTCAGATACAAACGACTGATCTGGATCCTGTTGTTTCCAGTATCCCCTTGGCTCTCCGGGGTGGAGATCCAAGGATACGGAGACATCAGATCTGACGTACTCATCTACTTGGCGTAGACTCGCAACTCCCACTGTACGTTTCTCATGCAGATCACATGTATTACCGCGTAGATCTTGTCGCTTGCTAGCTTGATCTACCGATTTCTTGTTCACGAATGCATAAATGCAATACCTAGAACGCTCGGCTCGTAACGGATTCCAACCCGTCGAGCGTCCTAGTTCAACATCTTCTCGGCCATCGTAGGCAGCATGTCTGTGTGCTTCGTCGGGTTGTACCACTGACGGATCTGGTTGTAGAA
The DNA here is from genome assembly GCA_001314425.1 of Phytophthora pluvialis. Lineage (NCBI taxonomy): Eukaryota > Oomycota > Peronosporomycetes > Peronosporales > Peronosporaceae > Phytophthora > Phytophthora pluvialis. Next base: position 2,351 of record LGTU01001465.1, on the reverse strand, counting down.
CTCTTCCATCAGGCATTTACCCATGCCGTGAAGTTCTCCACATCCTCGGCACACGGAAAGGCAGTGATCAGCTGGATGGCCTCGCTTTCCGCACTTCTGACATGTCAGACGCCTCCAGCAATCGCGATCCGTGTGTTTGCGAGATCAACAGTGCGAACAGCTACTGCGGTCTGATCCGTCACCGTAGTCTCGAGATCTATGGTCTCGCGGCGCTTGATCTGGGTTCCGTCGGTTCTCTTGGCTCGGGTTTGGAGAACCCCCGCCAGCCTCTGGTTCTTGCGTATGCTCGTTGTCAGCGGTTAAGTAGATCCGACCGTAATCATTGTCTTCTGAGTCAGATCCGCTTGATCCAGAGTCCTATCTGGCTTCGGGGATCGGGGCCTGGATCGCGCGAACATGTTTGGCTGGGGTTGCCGGTGCAGGGGTCAGTGCTTCTGATGGTACTTGCTAGATCCTAACGCGGACTTCTTGTGGTGGTTCTTGGCGCGTTCGAGTGCGCGGAGGACTTCTTCGAGTTCATCAGCATCCGGCAGGCGCAGCAACGGTAATCGATCTGTCAGATCCTGATCATTGACTATCTCGATGAAATGGTCGACATGCTCGCTCTTGTCCTTTGGTCCGCCATCCTTGATCTTCAACCTTGCGCGTAATCCGGCGACATTAGGTCGGTAGAGGTATTCCAACGAGGTCTCATCGGATCTCTTACGCGCGCGGTAATACTGTCTCGCGACAGAGACACCAAGACCGCAGTATTGGATCTGGAAACTACGCAACAGGTCAGGCCATTTGTTTCGAGTAGATCTGCTGAGCTGGCGATACCAATTCCTGGCAGGCCCTGATTGTAGATCAGCGAATGTCAAACACTTCTCTTCGTCTGAAGCCTGATCTCTCATGAGCGCTGACTTGACCTTGCCGATCCAGGCTCTGGCGCGATCTTCGTCCTGATCTTTCCCCGTGAACTCCTTGGGATCTGAGATCGCGGAGACACGGACACGTTGGATCATAGAGAAACTTGTTGATCCTGCAGTGGCCGTTGATACTGTAACTCGGGTGGTAGTCGGGAAATCTAGATCATCCGGATCGTACTCCCAGTGAGTTGCGTCCCGTACTGGTGATCCCATCGACTCCATCTCGACGTCTTGTGATCCATGATCTTGAGGCGTCTTGGTTGCAGGTACGACTGCTGCCACTTATTGTTCCGACAGGGGTCGGTTCATGGCGGCTTGGAAGTACTTTTGAAACGTGCCAGGCGACTCGTCTGGGGCCGTAGCAGTTCCGATCTGGTCCGTCGAAGGAGGTGTCTTCTTTTGGGCACTAGATCGGGGATCCTGATGTTGGATCTTCGTTCGCGCCTCCAGTAGCGATGCACCAGAAGGTCCGAGCACCATTCGTTAGGGTCCCGACGAGGTATTCGAACCACCCTCTGTTGCCGAGGCGTAATGCGACGATGCCGTTGCGCTGATCCGGGATGTCGACTCCAGATCTGGGGATCTAGGAGCTTCACCGACCAAGATTTTCAGCTTCCCGAAGATGAATCGCGTGGCAAACTGCAGCGCGTCTAGATCCATGTTGAACAGATCGTTCGCATCGAATGCGCCGGCGAGTATACATGCATCCTTGAACAGCCGTAGTAGATCTTTCACCACCTCCAGCTTATTGTTCGTCGTGACAGGAGACGTCACGGGTTCCTCAGGATCTCCGATCTGCTTTGGCGTCAGGATCTTCATCACTGGATCTTGATCAGGAATTTGTGTAGCTCCCTGTGGTGAAACATGTGCTCCAGGGCTTCTGCAGACCACCCGATCATGGGTTCGGTGTGGTCTTTGCCTTCTGCCTCTGGAGCCTTCATTTTCATTCGTGTAGTCTTCGTCTTCTTCTTTTCTTTATCAAATCGTGAGACTAGCGGGATCTTGGGCGGGTACGGCATCTGCTTGATCGACGAATCCGCAAACGCATACCGTTCAGCTTTCGCTGTTCGCTCTTTTGTTGGCAGATCTCGACGCGGGTCGAGATCCGCCGGGGTCCCCGAGGGGACCTGTGGAGGTGCTTGAGGTTTACCTTCTAGATCTGTCGCCAGATCGCCCTCCGTTCCGTCAACAGAGTTCCTGCCAGCACTCTGTTGATCCGCGGATCTTGCTTCATTCAGCGGCGTCGTCGTCGATCCGAGGGCCGATGACGCTTGTTCCCCTTGTTCAATCTTCACTTGAACTTCATCTTGAGACTCACGGTGAAATCCCGAGTCACCAAAAGATCCGGGCACGCGCACCATTGTGGAGTAGTGGGATCAGCAGAAATCTTGTTAATGCTGGATCCGACTTCCCACTGCGCCCAGACACCGACTAACGGAGGGG
>LGTU01001464.1:0-12411 GCA_001314425.1 Phytophthora pluvialis | reverse complement strand
CACGCTGCACGACGCTGCTGGCCGACGTCCATAATCCTGGTCGCCGTGCTCGTCGATACTGGTAGCCGACGGCCCGTATGGTGGCGAGGGCACTGCGCGAAGACGGCCATGATGCTGGCATTGCTTTCATTATCATGTTGGCCATCGCTTCCAAGGATGCTGCCCCCGGCAGGACAGCCGGTCGTCGCTTTCAAGGATGCTGCTCGCCGGATGTTGGCTGTCGATTTCCAAGCTACTGCTCCCCTCCGGCCTTGATATATTGGTCATCTCGCTGCCGGCGCTCTTCAACTTCAACACGGCCATGATGCTGGCTATCCCTCTCCAAGGCGCTAGATGTTTATGGGCAAGCTGGCCGCCGCAGTTTATGCAGCTTATTGACGGCAGGTCACGCTGCTGACCGTCGATAATCATGCCACCGGTCGCCGATAGGTCATGCCGGCGGCCGTCGCTCTTCACGATCCTGCTCGCTGACAGCCTTTGATACAGGACGGCGCGGTCGTTGCGCCCCACGACCCTTCTCTGATGCTGGTACTGCGCTCCGCGATGCATCCGACAAGGGTCCCGAGCAAGCTTTCGCTCTTCAAGACGCTGGTCGACAATGGCTTGTGCGGCTGGTCGTTGCTGTCCATGCCGTTGCTGGCCAACAAGCCATACCGCGGCCATACAGTGCCGACGGCTCTGATGCTGGACGTCGCGCTCCATGATGGCGCTCTCGAACATAACAATGCTATTGGCCGTCGCTCTCCGTGACGATGCTTATTACGGGTTGTAACTTAGCTAACGAATCTAGTCTACTTTATCAACTACTTACAAAGCATTGCAGTTTTCCTTTCGGCACCTTAGACACTACAGTCAAAGTCTGCTCAAAAGGACACGTTGCCTTGCCAGCAAACGGAAAGCCACATCACCTTGATCAACCCACGAGGGGGGTCTTGCGAATCCCACGATCGCGACCTTTCAAGATACTACGGTGTATTTGAGGCCCAACCGATCCATACAAACCAGAGTGCATTTGCTCTCAGCGGCTTGAACTTCTGATTTTGTTCTTGTGGCCATCCTTCTGCACAAGCTGGGCAGTGCGAGGCCTTTGGATCACTTTGAATTTTGTTGCGGACATCGAGCAGCCGATCAAGAATCATGGACAACCAGAAAAAGGAGCTGGCCCAATCGTCTTCAGGATCAGATATGCAGGAGACGTTCAATTTTGACTTTCTCCTTCCTGTGTTCGTGCCAGCCCAGAACCGAGTAGGTGTCTACTATTAATTGGAGGAACATCTATTGATTCCTAACGCGTTGTGTAAAGGTTCTTGGCCCCTGCTACGAATCGAGCACAGATATAGATGGTTTCGTCGAAATGCTTCCGATCTCTGAAATGGACGCGGTTTTTTTGGCTTCCAACTCGGATTGCAAGCAAAAAAGCACGACTTCTTATGGATGATGCAGTGGCTTAAGACCTGCATGGAGTTGTCAGAGGTAAGACCAACCCGAGGCGTAGCAGATCCGATCAAATCGAGATGTACTAACTGTAAATCGGATAGATAACAACCGACATGATTTGAGGTCGTAAATGGTATTGTGCCTTTCACCTATTTTGGCGGGCAGTCAGTTAATTATGGCGTAATTAGATCCATAAATAGTTGATCTACCCTGATTTAGCGCTATTTATGCTAAGATTGTAAGGTCTTCCCCTACACCTTCGACCAGCATTTGCAAGCTCATAGGTGGAGATAGGCCGGGGTAGAGCCCGAATGGCGGGTAGCAAACCGCCAATCGCCCATGTGTTGCTCTAACTCGGGCGGGATTAGCATATTCGGCTCTAAAGCAGCCTCGCCATCGCCTAGATAATTTCGCCCAAGGTCGTACCTCCATAATTAACCCATAATTGCAGGCAGTTTTAGGGGATATAATTAAGCCAGAATTATCACGGCAGAATTATTGAAAGGCACAATACCTCATGCTCTATATCTACGAGAACAGCAATTTCCTCAATAACCGCGGCAAGGACAGGCAATGCAATCCTAACGGCACCCCCAGGCAGTTCCCACCTGCCGATTTCGTTGATAAGGACAAGCTCGAGAAGATGAAGGAGCTGTTGTCGAAGGTGATTCAGACTCACAGAATTGCTGATATGCTGTATTGGACGAACAAGGGCGAGCTATGTTACTGCGCTAGATGTACTTATCATCGTTCTCCTAGTTGGTTAGATAACCAACCTGCAGAGCTATGGTATCAAGTTGCTCCCGTCGTTAGGCTACGGGATAGTAGCAACTGAATAAATACGCGCTTGGCACTTTGTTATCTCTTCGCTCGGAGCTTCTGCACCTTGACGGCGATTCTTGCAGCCCTGCGGCGTGACTGTGCCCAGAGTGCTGCTCTTTGTAGGGAACTCGACCTTAGCGAGCGCGACGTTGTCCTTGACGTAGTCGGTTGGATCGGCGTCGCTCTCGGGTAAGCGTCGCCGTGACCTGACCAACATGGCCACGACAAGCTCACCACGGTTCGGACGTCACCAGCACCCAGTGACACGTCAGCCGGGAGCAGACCGGTATTGAAACATGCTGTCCAGCGCACTGCCTACTACAGCTGAGCGACTAATGGTGCGGTCTGCTCTGCCCAGCAGCACAGTAGTTGGCGACGGAGGGCTCCTCGCCGCTGCTACTCGTACTGTCGTTTGACAGAGCACTGCTCTACCATGCGAAGCTGCCGAAGCGCTAGGTCCTCAACTGGTGGACCTCGTGCCGGACAAGAATCAAGTGCGGCCTGATACTCTGCTCGGTCGTCCTCTTTGCTCCGCGCAGACGGCGCCGCTGTCAAGAGAAGGCCACGCGGTTCTTCCTCGACGGCGAGAAGGCCGACCGGTACCACAGCGCTGGAAAACGCGATGACAGCACCAATCGAGGATCTCGTTGATACTGTTGGTTCTGAGCGGCTTGCTTTTGACGTTTGACGGTGCGGCCACAAGCTCGAGGCAAGTGGCGCCCGAGTGACGCCCGAGAGCAACGCCGAGCCGACCGAATGCGTCACGGACAAGGTCGCGCTCGCCAAGGTCGATTTCTCCAAGAAGCGACAGAATGCGCACAGCCACCCCGTCGAGCTGCAAAATCACCGTCATGGCACAGAAGCGCGCCGACGGCGTGCTCAACAGCTTCTACCTAGAGACGCGCAACGTGTTCGTCAAGGACCGGTCCTACATACTGGACACCATCGATTTCAGCGCCTGCAGCGGCGAAGAACGCCAAGAGTGAGCAAGGTGCTATTTTCGTAGCAGCGCGACTCGCCTGCCCGAGAAGGACGCCGCCGCCAGCGAGCTACGTTAAAGTCCCAGTACTCAGTGGCGAGGGTGTCAGTGGCGGAGTTATTGTCAGCTTCAGCAACAGCAGTGACTATGGCAACAGTGGCGTCGGTAGCAGCAGCTGTAGCAATGACTGCGACCTCTACTCCGGCGGTACTGAAGCAACGGCATCTTCCGCGGCGGCATTAAAGGAACGCCTCTTCCGCGGCGGCATTAAAGGGACGCCATCTTCCATGGCGGCACTGAAGCAACGCCAACATCTGCGGCGACACTGAAGCAACACCATCTTCCTTGGCGACACGGAAGCAAGGCCATCCTCCGCCAGTTTTGTTTTACATGGTGGGGCACGACAACAGCGAACTCTTCTCCCCGCCCTAATTTCCGTAAGAAGAAAATATGACCTACGTTAGTCGCTGCTACCTCGAGTACTTGTGCCGGATGCTAACGCGTCCAGGGACCCGCATCAATGCAAAAACACAGTGGGCCCTACTGCTCGAGATACTACCTGCTGCTGATGTGGAGCGAGAAGTTCAGCATTTTTTCAATGATGTTGAAGGGCACATCACCATTGACCGGGTGCACATGTATTATCGCGGTAAAGGTGCTCGAACGCAACAATTTGTCGGAGGACGTCGCGAATCTCCGGATCTTCTCCAGCGATGACCTCAAGGAAGACAAGGTAACCAAGAGGGGCGACCTGAATGCTGGCAGCGACATCGCGCTCCGCCTGGTTGCGCCCAATACACTGGATGTCGCGGTGGGACCCGAGGTGGGGCATCGTGCGATAGCGAAGTGGGCCATCATGGCGTCACTGTTTCGACCGGCGACGAGATGGAGGTGAGCAGGCGGGAGGGGGGGGGGGNGTCGGGGGGGGGGGGGGGGGGGGGCGAACAAGTGATAGCGACTACGTGCCCGATGAAGAGGACTCCAGCGCCAGCGACGACGTGCTGATGAGGAGAGGGTCTGCAGTGACGTGAGGGATGAGGAGCATGCCAGTGATGGCGACCTGATACTGCCAACGACGCAGTGGAGGAGGAGACCATTCCAGCTGTAGCTCAACTGGATGAAGGTGAATTCGCCAGCACCGCCAGCCGTCCACGCTACAGGAAAGGTCTCAAGAGCGTGACCGCATATTGGGTTGACATGGAGAACGCTGTGGCGTTCCTAAGTAGTCGTGATCAGACCGCTATCGACAACACTAGCCGACATGTGCGTGCCATCCGCCGTCGCGAGCTGCGGGAAGCCGCGCCCGCCCGAAAGGAAGATAACTAAGCTGCGCAGACAAGATTTTGCTTGCTCCTCTAATAGTACTCCATTAGCGAATGTGAAGTGCTTGGGTTAGGAACAACATCGCCAGGAACTGTAGCAGCGCCACGTCTGGCACGAACCAGTTGCTGACAGCGCCGGCGAAGTAGCCGAGCATGACGCCCATGTATGAAACTCATTCAGCCGACCACCTTCTCGCGCGGCGCGTACTCGTCCACCCAGAGCGGCGTGTACATCTTGTGTGAATCCCACAGCGGCGCGCGCCAGGACGAGCCTGTTGGCGCTGAAGGCGTAGCCCGTGGGCGGAGCGCCGGCATGAGCACGGCCACGTTGCAGCAGCAACACGAGGCGCGGGTGAAGCGGTACACGAAACACTGGATGCACTGCCGCCTCCTCGCCGGCAATGTCATTCCCCACGGCGTCACGAGCGTGACAGGCGTTTTGTCCAGCGGGTCCAGCGTCGACTCGAACAGCTTGTTGGCTTTAGTACTAGCACGGGAAGCGTCCGTCTCTACGACGTCGAAGCCGTAGAACAGGAACTGGTTCGTGTAGGTCGCCGAGCCTTCAAGCTGTAGCGACTCGCCGAACACCACGTCGAACTTGGTCGCCTGACTGCTGTCAGACGCAGCATTCACCAGCGCAGCGTCGTACATCTCCTCGCTCTTGGCCACCAGGAACGCGCAGCGAGCCGAAGCCATGGCCAAGTGCGGCCCATGTCGAGAAGGCGAGGTGCGGTACATGCCGTCGTACACACCCTTCACCGCCACTGGGGCAGGCTTCACCGCCGGCGGCCAGAACGCCGACTGTAAAAAACAAAACCCCTGCAGGTTCTTGGTCAGCAGGCCGCGCGGGAAGGTCTGCGCACTGGATGCAACGTTCACGAGCGCCACAACACGCTTGACGGTGGCCGGCAGCGCCTGCGTGACCAGCTTGTGTGACCACGGCTGCAGCAGTCGGGCCTGAACCACGACCACCTTAGGCGGCTACTTGCGTAAGCGCGGCGGCGGCCTTGCCCACCATCACCACCACGTACTGTGCATCCTAAGCACCGAAGTACTCGTACAGGCGGTACTGGCGCTGCAGCACGTTGAAGCGGTCGGCCTTGACGCTCTGCACCTGCTCCGCCGGGTCTCCAGTGGCGGGCACCGTCGAGCGGAGCGCGGCGAGCGCATCAAGAGTCTCCTCAGTCAGCTTGCACAGCCGCTGCGCGTCCATGTTGGCCCCGACGGCCAGGTTGTGGCACTCCCTGGGCGACACCGAGTGGGGCAGCAACGCGCCCGATTACGGCAGCGCGAGCCGTGTTCCACGTGAAGGCGCAGAGCGGCGACGCGACGCTCCGTGCCAGTTACACGACGTCGACCAGCCCGTCCTGCTGCGTAGCGTCCACGCTGAGCGACGCGCTGCGATGATCCAGCTGGCATGGCATGGAGCCCGCCTCCAGGTGCACGGTGATCTGCGTCGGGATGAGGTACTTGAACAGGTGCACGGCACTCCGCCTTGGTCAGCAGCACGGGCCCCTCGGAGGTCGACGGCGGCGACATGAAGCTTTCCATCTCGGCCGGGCGGTGGATTGCTTCTCGCTTGGACGCGGCCGGATTTCTTTCTGCTGACCGAGCTGTTTGCCTGCTGGCAGTTCTGCAAGATACACAATAGTGCGACGACTCTTTGTGGACCACGTAAGTATTGCTTGACTATTTCAAGAGATGCCATTGGTCGGAGCTTTGGCGACGGTTCGCTGGCTGCTCCAAATATGACGATAAGGTCTCTTGGTTCCAGTATGGCCCCACTTAAAAGTATCATTTTGGTAACGAAAGGGTTAAACAACTGATAGGTATCGTGCTACCTAACAAAGTGATGAATTAAACGGAATTTTACTAATACATTGATCAATACACGTTTGGGTGGATACTTAATTTTCCGTTTTAAACTGGACGTCTTTCTGGTAAGCTGTTGGCTATCAGCTTACCGCTGAGAGAACACTAGGGCTGGGATAGGATATTGGCCATGAATGGGCTTCTGGCCTCGTTTGCAACTGGTATAACGTCGGTATATCGAGAGCGAGGTGACCATTCTAGGGGTCACCGGAATCACGTCAGTACCGTCCGGGTACCACGCAACTAGGGCTACGCAGGATTTTATTGTAGCAAAGGAAGTGAATATCGAAAAAGGGTCGTACCGATGCCTATGTCGTAGAATACTCTGGCTTCGTATATTCCCTTCGCACGCGCTCCCTTTCGAGACGGCATTTGAGCTCTGGCGAACGCTCCACAGCCCTTGTGTTCGCTTTCCGCGTCCGATCTCTTTCGAGGCACCGAGGGCGACGATTCACTAGCCCCGAGCTGCTGCCTTCCATCCAAAAGAAGCGTTCCGGCCAGCCTCTTGAGAGCCTTGCTTCTCCTTTATCAAACACGTCGCACGTCTTCCTTTGCGCTGCTACTCCAGGCTGCTCAGCGTGAACCGTCGGTTGCCATCCATCTTGTGACCAGCAAAGTGGGGCCCGTACGCTGCTATACGAATTGAACACCATCAATCTCGCATTGGCGACTACCGTATTCCTCCTATCAGAAGCGTCGCTTTGTCATAAAGGCCAGACCTTTTCATCCAATGAATGACCCACAGAAATCAGCTGGTATCTGCTTTTCTTATAAGAGTCGTTCGATGAATTATACTAGTATATTATTACTTTTAAGAGGTAAAATAACTGGATCACAGCCAGTTGGAAGCGTGCGCCAACTGGCGAAGTGTTTTCATTCTTGGATCTGGGTTATGGCAAGACCTCGGATCAAGAGCGATGTCTGCAAGCCCAAGAGGTTTCTAGGGAAGTCAGTTCTATACGCAACCAAGAAGCGGTGCATTGAATTGTATGAAAGGAACAAAGATCTCACTGTTGCTATTAACATTGTGTTTGGTGCCCCAGAACCAAGTAGCCTCAACTCCCTGAAAAAGCAAGTGTGGAAGTGGTTTGGATTGACACACAACATTGTTGAGCAGTGTGAAATGGAAGAGGCGGACATTGTTGCCATCGACGCTATGGGGTGGCGACTGTGTTGCCCCCGAATCTGAGCTTGAGATCGTCGCGTGGGTAAACTTTGCGTCGAGATGGTATCCCTGTTTCACTCTCGATGTTAAGTGCAAAGGGTTTGGAGGTAGCGCAAGAGCTTTCAATTTCGAGTGAGAATTTTCGGGCATCTCACTCCTGGGCGAAAATAATCATGAGGTGTCGCCGACTCTCAATCCGAGCACACCCACGGCAACGTCAGACTACCTCATCAGACGCAACACAGGACGCACGAGAATTTGCTGCAACGGTACAACGTGCAATTGTCGAGAAGGGTGTTACAAAAATTTACAATGCGGATCAAACAGGTAATGCGTTTTTTTTATCTGGAGCCGTGGCTGGCTTAACGCTAACAAAGTTTGAGTGTGTAGCTGTATTTGTTTTTAATATTTGCCTCGTAGAACTCTTTCAAGACGAAATGAAAGAGAAAAAAAAACCTGTATGGATCAAATGTGGTGGCAAGAACAAGGAGCGTGCTACGACTATGCTTCTAGCCGACTCAACTGGTGCCAAGTGCCCCGGATTCTTAGTTCTTAAGAGCAAGCCTTCAACACGACAGTTTATTCAAGTGGAGAACCAGACGAAGAGAAACGGCTTTGGGCGCACAGTTTGGATCGAGGTACAGCCGCTACAAAACGCGACGGGTTGGAGGGCCTACGGTAACGCTACTGCGTGGTTGACTGCAGAACTCTTAATTGAATTTCTCCTCTACCATTTTGCAGACATGTTATCGCCTGATGAACCGGTGTTTCAGCTGTAGGATTACTTTCCGGTCATTGGACCGATAAAGTTGTGACACACAAAATAAATTGGCGTCGTGTTAGTGACCCCCCCCCCCTTTCCCCCCGATATTAGCTGGAACAAGCCGTTTAAAGATATCCTACGCAAGCGCTGGGTACTCAACCTTCAGGACCAGGTTGCTGATTTCCAAAGACTGCATGCCAAACAGATGACAACGGAAGAGCAAGCACGATTAGTTGCTGTTGAAACACGTACCGAAGTGGCAATCCGAATTGGTGTAGTGCCTTACCCGGAACTAAGAAAGGTGACAGCTCAGCCTCCGACACCTCCGTAAACGACCCAGACCGATATATATCTACCTCCGGTAACCCCATCCGTAGCAGCGCCATCCAAATCACTAGCTGCTTCCGTGACTCCAAGCCCCCTCGTACAAGAATGGGATATTGCGATCGCGTGATAGCTCCGCAAGCTCAGACCCACACTCCGATGCCAAGTAGCAAGCTGGGTTTGCTCCCCAGCGACGTCGGCAGATAAGGAAGCTAACTTTGAGATAGACGTACCGAAGAAAAGGCACATAATTGCATGTATCACAGAAGGCTGGACTACACTGACATCGGAGACTATCGCTAATGGCTTCAAGAAAGCGGGACTGCTTAACGATACACACCGTAGCGACGAAGACAGAAGCAGCCATCCAACTGACGTCGGAGCGATCCTCCGTCAAATACGGGGACTCCATATTGGCAAGACCTCTGGCACCATTGACTCAAGCGATGAAGCAAGTGTCTATTCCTCAGCAGCCTCCGACAGCAGCGACAACGGTGAGTAGTCAAAATAACCGGGTATACTGGTAGCAGCATCTGCATCAATACCAGTAAAGCTGAACAACACATAAATACATTCATGTTAGTCAATACGACCTGTGCGCTACTGAAAAATGATGGGACGCTAGCTTAGAATACCATTAAGCTCCGTGCTATAGCTCAGGGCTGTATCATGTCTCAACACCGAGAAATCGCCGTGCATTTACAGCGTCTGGTCACTCCTGTATGAAACTCCTACCGGTAATGCTGTCAGTTGAAGTACCGTATTCCTTCTGTGCTTACTGACACCCATATTTACGATTTGCATGGTGCACTAACGCCGTAGAGAAGAGTTACCTTCATAAAGCAATTATGTGACGTGAGCGAAATTATTAAAGCGATATCTCGACGTCATTCATCTCCGACTCCGACTCCGAGTCAGAAAAGCTGAGCTCGTCATGCGATGATAGATCGCTACTTAGACTATCAATCAGTTGAAGTTCTTCTAGCGCTATGGGACTATCTTGCAGTTGAGCCAGCTCGTCGACTGCCGGCTCTCTTGTAGGTAGAGGTGCGAGAATATGAGCGCGTCGAAACCCGTTCTTGATGGTCGAGGCCGAAAGCGTCACCCAGCTCGAACAGACCTACTCACAAATTGTAGAACGTGTAGGAGCGGCAAACTTGAATGCGTGAGTAGACCCAGCGTGCTCGCGTCTTTGTCCTCGCAGCATATTTACCCACTCGTTTCGAAGAAGGGACTCGAACGGCCTGTTGCAGGCTAGATCAGCTGGCTGACAGGTCGCGGTGCATGACAGGGGTACACGCATGAGATGCAGGTCAATTGACGTTGGATATTGTTGAACAGCCGGCGTCCCATGACCCGAAAAATCGTCAACTAATAGCATAGTTGGCTGCCACGGATGCTGGCGTGAGCCAAACATAGCCTTTAGCTACTCGATATGCACATGTTCATTTCACCACGCTGATGGATTCGCGTAGAAATCGATGTTGCTAGTCTGCATGATTTGCTTTGCCTATTTCCAGACATGGATACCGAAGCCGCGTCGAAACTTTCAGTTTACTTGATCTACGCCCGGTACAGTAGAACGGCTAGACTTCAACACCAAAAAAGGTAGTTACTTTTCGCCCTCGGAATCGCCAAGGAACATTGCAATCACGCGTTCTTTATCTTTTCCGCCATGACGTACCCATACCGTCTTCGCACCCCGCGCATTGATAGAACGCTTTGGCAAATACTAAAAATAGACACCTATTCATACATCAGTTTATAATTAATTATCATTTTCATGTCAGTCATATTACACAAATAGCTTACCGGTTTGATCTGCGTTAAATACTTTGTGTACTTTGAGCTCCATCATCTTCAGCTGCACTTCGATTCCAAAATTTACTGCAGCTTTGTGTGCTTCGTCCGGCGTTACTTGACCATGTCGTGTTCGGGCTGGAACGATCAGACGATGATGTCAAAGAAAACCTTGCTGCCAGTGCCACAAATCACAGAAATCTTCGATAGCAGGGTCCTCTTCTAGCTCCGCACCCTTCAGACACAACATGGTGGCGCTTACGGGGACGCCGTCCTTCCGCAACAGATGGATCCGCAGTACTAGCGCTGCTTCGGCTTCTTGGGGTAGAATAGTGGCGATTCCAGGTGCTCGTACATACTTCATATCTGCCACCGTTGCACTTTACAGCGCTCTTCAAGCACCGGCAACTCCCTCAACCACTGGTAGATGAGTTTACGTCTTCGCTCTTTTGCATCGTCAGATAAGTTAGAGTAAAATAAATGCAGTGTCTCTCCTAGTTGTTGCAGCTGTGGAAATGAAGAACCCCCCTCCAGCTTATGCCGGTTCGTGAAACTGAAGCGCCTGTGCTTCAGCTTCTTGCGACGGCTCCCAGTTATCCGCTGCCGCCCTTGGCGCTGCGGCATCGCCGCCAATCGAAGAATGTGGTACGTTTTCTGTTCCTCGCCGAATCTGTCAGTTAGCAGATAAGGTACAACGGTACAGCAATTGCTGCCTTGTGATCGGCTGTTCGGATTGTCAGTAATGAGTGCTCCACAGTAAGCACAGAAGGAATACGGTACCGAATTAATATTTGTAAATTCATGTATATCACTACATGTATTTGGTCAGGGCGTTGACATTCCCTAACCCGCGTGCATATTGGTGGTGCTTCTAACAGGGAAATACGGTATCACTCGAAAGTTCGGCAACTGGGGCATACCGATTTTTAAATAGGAGATATCGATATACCGAAACGCGGACGTGTGTCTGACGGACACGCAATTAATCCTAGTTGGGATGATATCAGCACTTCGTAGCTTCCTATCCCAGTATTCATGGCATTTAGCTCTTACTAACGCCAGCTATTGCCCATGCCCGTCCAATGCTAATACTGCATTCGTCGGTTGTCGCAGTCAGCTTCGTGCCAGACACAAAGAGGCGATCGCTCCCCTTGTGGTTACACCGTGCTCGCATCGGTCTCCGAAGAGGCCTCTGTTCCGATCACAGTGTACCATTGATACACATCCTTTTTGGCGAATTTGGTGATCGCCGACCACTTCTGCCCAGAGTCCGTGCTCCCCTACACGCACCACTTCGCTGGTATACCAGTCGACCTTGTCACCCTCATGAGTTCGTGAGTCGTGCGCTTGTATTCCCGGTCCTGCAGTATCCAGCTCTGCACTTCCATGACAGCTGCAATCCGCCTCGACTTCCAGTACATGGATGTTACCTGTGACACCCTCGGAGGAGATCTCATCGCCTGCTGCAGAATCACCATATCGTTATATCCGACACCATGTGCTGGCGCCCAGCCAAAACGCTGGCACGCATTTATTTCTCGGAATAGACCGATGTGAGCCACTAGAAGCGGTGACATCTTAGCCCCCGAGTGTTGAGATCCGCTCAAATACATGACCTTGTGGTTGCCCGTGGTCTGGTAGACCTGCACCACCATTGATCTACTGCCTCCTGACGGAGGTGTGCCTGTAGTGCCTCCGGCGAAGAATGTGGTATGACAAATTGAGATCAGTCTTCTCTAATGTTGAGAGACGCCCCTGTGGCGTTGGGTTTTGGCCGAGCTGGGACAGCTCGATCGTCACGGCAACCACCGTCGAACCTTTCGGTAAAAGGCGACAACCCGCTCCTATTGGTAGATTACATTCCCCGCGACTGAGTGACTAGGAGAATTAGTGACAGGACTCACGGCTGGTTATAATAAACCGCCAG
>LGTU01001461.1:0-14127 GCA_001314425.1 Phytophthora pluvialis | reverse complement strand
AGGAGAGTGATGAAGAAAGTGAGCGTGGTGATCGGAGTTCTGAAAGTAGCGCTTCGTCAAGAAAGATATCGTCATCGGAGAGCTCAGACCGGCTACATTACGTGCCTGCGTTGAAGAAGCATCATGAGTCCTGGGCTAGCTTTGACAAGTATTTGAAGACATACGAGAAACGCACAAAGACGGTGTCAGTGATCACCGAGACCCTCAATGTCCGGTTGCGGAATGACCGGCTGAAGAATCAGAAGAGATACGTTAACAAGCCGCCTTCGGCGATACCGCTCGTGCCAGAAGAGATGGACCCCTACCAACGACTCTACATTTGCACTCATGGCTGCAAGGTGCGGTCGCGCTCAACTGGATGCCGGCCTGTCCAGCGGGTCAACTATACTGGCTGCAAGTTTCGGTTTCTTGCCCAAGTCTATGAGCGTACGTCTGGAAAAAGGTGGATCGAGGTTAAGTTAGAGTTCTACAGGCATAACCATCATGTGTCGGAAAAAGTATTCCGTTCGTACCCGAGCATCCGGCAGGTCCCAGATGATTCTCCGCTAATGAGCAACGTGGAACTACTTGTGAAGAGCGGAAGCAAAGCAAGCAGCATCTACGATTACATACAAGACAACTTTATCCACCGCGTGAAGATGCAAGACGTTTACAATCTTGTGAGTCGCATCAAATCAGCGGGTGCGTGTAGAGCGTTAAAATCGTGCGGGCCATCAGTCGACTAATCTATGTGTTTGATTATGTAGGTGAAGAATTTTCAGATGAGGATCAAGTGGCTGAACTTCTCGTCAACTTCAATTTGCAAGCAGAAGGGAATGTGTCGACGGTGAATGAAAACGCTCAAGGACAGACGGCCGTCATCTCCATTAGTTCGCGGCACATGCGGAAGCTTTACCACAAATTTCTGGAGCTGCTGCTGATCGACTGCACTCACAAGACTAACCGGTACAATGCTACGCGTCTTGCTCATGCATTGGCCATGTTTTTCATGTTAACGTTCGCCAGGTATTGACCATGTTATGGATTATGTGTATTGGCCATGTTCGGACATGTTGCTGTGTAGGTACAATTAACAATTGTGTACCTTCATGGTCATGGATCAGTTCGGGAACGGTCAGCCAGTGCAGCACTCGGTCATTGAACGCAATGCGGATTGGCACATGGTGAAGACAGGGGAACATTTTCAGTCTGTCAATGGGAGGCATCGTCATAGACAAGGACATGAAGAAGATCGAAGTGTTGAAGCGAATGTTTCCAGACACACGCGTCCTACTTTGTCACTTTCATGTGATCAAATTGCTCGCTTCCGCTGTCCGTGGCGATAAGAAGTACGGTACATACCCAAGCGAAGTGCTGAAAAAGATTGATCACTGCGTTGCGAACATGGTGTGGGCGAAGTCGGACGAAGAATTCCAGAACCACGCTGATGAGTTCAAGGTGCTCGCTTGTCGCGGTAAACGGGAGGCGATGTGGACATACTTCAGCAAGAATTGGGTTGCGAGCAAGGAAATGTGGGTGACGGCTTTTCGCATGAATTTGCCCCACTTCAGAAATAATACGAACAACAGACTGGAGAACTTCTTCGGGAAACTCAAGGCTGACCTCGACGGGTCCTTCTCAATGAAGGACTGTCTGCAAGCAATTCTAAACCTCCAACGCCGCAAAGAAGACGAATACCACACGAAAGTCATGATGCCGGGGTCCATTCGAAATGCGAACTATGGAGAAGAGATGAACCAGCTATTGGGAATGACAACCGATTGGCTTGCCGACATCTTCTTCGTTGAGTACCAATTCACGACAAACCCAGATACGATGCCCCATTTCGGGTTTGAAGAGCGCGAGCATCTCGTGAATGTGAGTCGCGACGGCCGTGTTCACTGAGTCGACACGAAGACGTGGCTCTGCGACTGTGAATTCTCCGTCACAATGAAGTTGCCGTGTCGCCATGTACTGCTGTACCGGAAGCATGTTGGAGGTTTTTTCACGATCCCGTATTCGTCGATACCGTCCAGGTGATGACTATGTTTTGGCCATATTTTGGCCATGTATTGACCATGTTTTGTACCCAAGAGTTTAATATGTATTGACCATGTATTGGCCATGTTTCGTTTTGATGTTGGTTTAGATGGCTAAGAACTTCTGCTTTGGACGAGGAGATACCCACCATCGAGGTACCTATCTGCGTTAACACAAGCCGCGACGAGGTAAAGCGGAAGAAACAGATGACGGAGCGTGGCAAGTACAAGCACGCTCAAGAAGTATTTTCACGTATTACCTCGGAGCTGACTGACTTTCCCGACGCAAAGTTTGAAGCGGCGATGGACAACTTGGAAGCGTGGTGGAACAACTTGCGCCAAGGGAATTTGTCGTTGACGACGTAACCTTACCAGAGCGGGTCCGACAGTGAAGTAGCGTCGACACAGCTAGCCGCCACCACAGAGGCCGATGAAGAGCAGAAGTACGAGCAAGTTCATGACGGAAGCTCTGGAGGCAAGAGAGATGAAGTAGACAGAGCATTGAAGCTGAAGCCATTCAATCAGCGAGCTCCCAAGTCAGGCCGTCCTAAACAAAATCGAGGTGCTGCAGACTCACAACGAAGTGCAGCGCGGAAGGAGTACAATCTGGGCAGCAAATTGCGCAAATTGCTCTGTGAAAAAGATGTGGTGGAAATCAAGCGTAATCTGGTGACGAATAGGCCCCCTCTGAGTGAAGTTTTCTCGTTTCTAAACACTCTCGAGATTCGTTTCAGTGGGTACGGCAAGGAGAAGATGACTGCCACGTTGATCACTTCGGAGCCGGATCCTACGCCAATGCTATTCCGTCTTCCAGAGGCTATGGTATCTACCGCTCTTCTTGCGGCAGCGCAGAGGGAAGCAGAAATAGAGGATGCAGAGAAGGAGGTGGATCTTTGTTCTCTCGACGAAGGAACTTCCCATGGCGAGGTGGACACCCGATGGTGCGCGGTCAATATTGAGGGTGCAGGTGACTTTTCCAAGACAGGCTTCAGGCCATGAAATACCTGTGGAACATGGCCAAAACCTGTTCAATTGGAATGAAATGCTACTCGTGGCTAATGAGCGAAGCAGACGTCCTGTTTTCAGATGAAGGTGCAGAAGAGGTCGCGCGTGAGACGATCAACGCATGGCCAGAAGACAACGTCCCAGGATTCAGCTTCGACGTGCACTGGGCGCAAACGTACTGTATGCAGCCAGACTTGAGCTTCAACGATATCATCATTCACGCCTTCCTGAAAACGCTTCCGCACAAGTACAAAAACAGCAATACTATGTTCTTGCCTCGTCTGAGCAACCCGGCACCAGACAAAGTCAATCACATTCCAGAGGCCACGCTCACCGCACTAGAGACGACCACCGAGGACTTTGCCTTTATGCCGATCAATCTTAACATAAGTCACTGGGCATGCATCCTAGTAGACATGGCGAAGGGATTACTCCTGTGTTACGACAGCGTGGACAGCCGTCCCCACCACAAGCTTCTAGCCGAGTTGGCATCGGAGATCGTAGCAAAGTCGCTGACCGGCTTTACCAGACCGCTGTGCACAGCCCACTGCAGAAGGATACCAACAATTGCAGTCTCTTTATATGCTTTTTTTTTCAGGAAACGCCTGTGGAAAGACGTCGGTAGTGACTACACGGACGAAGGCCTCGCTCGCAGACGCTGGCCGATTCTGCGTACAGTCGTGAACTTCTAGACCATCAAGGAGACGAACGCGGATTTCAGCAACTAGATCAAATCGACGAGCTTTTCAGCAGCTAGATCTAATCGTCAGTACACCTCTACACACTTTGAGCTTCAACTTCAGGCAACACGTATTGACACTGCCAGCTTCAACTTCAGACAACATGTATTGAGTTGCGTAACATGTATTGTCCATGTTTTGATTATGTATTGTGCATCCTTACGCCGATGTGACATTCCGTTGCTAGCTGTGTTACTGTCCGTGTTATACTGTCATTCTTCCATAGTTTAATTAACGTATTTAGACATTTACAGTTGGACGCTATGAGCGGACAGGCTTGACCGACAACAGCCAAGCTCGCTCACTCTTCAATTTTTGAGCCGTTCTGTCAATATGTATCGTACAGGTTTGAAACATGGCCGTAAACATGGATCTAGTATCGTGTCCTACAACGAATTTCTTTCCGTATTATTTATGTTCCGTCATTTAAAAGGAAACTATTTCCCCCTCGTTCGAAAAAGCATGGGTAATACCTGACAAACATGCACAATACATAAATAAAGTAGGCCTACCCCTTTTAGAAAACATGGGTAGCATCGCCAGCCATTTTTATTGGTCAATATTAATTTTGTGTGTGGTCGCATATGATTGGCTACCTCACACAAAAATAATATTGACCAATAAAAATTGTTGTTTGGTGTTGTTTCAGGGAAAGAAGCTGTTAAACTTTCTATAGATTCGAAAGGAGCCATCAACTTGCAATAATGAGACCAACAAGCTGAAGCGTGTTCTGTTCGCTCAGAAGCTCATCGCTCATCAAGATAACGGTGACTACATCATTTTCTACGACATATGGGACTTCGTGTCCTGAGAGGGTTGTCGCCGTTTGGTCCGCGTCCAACACTAAAACGGGAAGTTGACCAAAATTTCATTCGATGCAACAACGAATCACAACATCATCTGCATCGGCAGAGCTGTGTTGTTAGGACAGGTAAGGTTGGTCACCACCTTCTACGCAGAACACCGGGCTTTCTTCCGTGAGGCTCAATGATCTTCATGATAAGACTCTGGACGACTTCAAGATCACAGCGAGATCAAAATCACACGCTACGATCGCCACCACGGCCACGCAGCACTCCATTCCACTTCTTCGCCCGATCAATTGGTGATGCATAATTCCCTTCTTCCTCCCGATCATTAGCCAGCTTCCAAGCAAGGAGCCTCAGGGTCTTGCACAAGCCCTCAAGCGCTCGCGTTGCTTTTCCGTATCATCATTAGTGATCTTGCTATGCGACAGGCGAACTTGAACGGACCCTTCATCTCCTTGCCCGGAAGCTGTCTGCTGGTGCAATGCGTTACTGCGTGTTCGTTGTGCTGAGCGATCGACTCCTGGTGCTTTCCCAGGCGTTGCTTTCGCCTATGTGCAGAATCGAAAGCGTAACCCTCGCTAACGTTCGGCTATCTATTCGAGCATTCGTATCCTCCAGCTAGTTGTTCTGCAATCGACAGCTCAGTAAGACAGTAGTGAAGTGAAGAAGGGGAGACTGTATATCCTGGACTTCTCTCTCAACCGCCTCACCGTTACCGTGACCACCGAGCCAGCAATCGTTATTGAGTATATCGATCTTGAGCTATTTCAACTGAAAGTTGTGGTCTGACAACTGTGTTGCCTGAACCGAAAGAGTGAGTATCATCGGGACAGTCGCCGAGATGAGCGCAGAGACGACCGACGCGACCGGCGTGGCGAGAGCCGAAACCGGCGAGAAGGTGATCGCGATCGCCGAGGAACGCAAAACACCAGAACGGGCTGATGGGCCGGTTCCCTCAGCATCGAGCGGCTATTGACAAGGCGCTGCTCAAGAAGGACCAAGTACTGAATCGCTATTGCTTGAAGAGAGAGTCGGGAGCCTTCGTCAATAAGGCTTCTGCGTGCACGAAGAACGTGCTCAAGCAGATGGTGGTGTGACTTTATTGATTGACCCACCATGTTGTTACCCCGTTCACTGGTGTAACCCTCTCGGTAGCCAAGACGCAGCTCTATTGGTCGACCATATTGCCAAGCAGCATCAGCCTATACAACGTTACACGTAAAGGTTGGTAGTTGGGTATTGGTTTCAAATGTGGCCTTTGTGACGCTTCGGGAGGGACGCGAATTTCGAAACCCATTTAGGCCTCCGAGAAAAGTCTGCTCATTTGTACATTTCCTCAGCGCTTAGCATGGCGGCTCTCTCCGATTTTGAAGGGGAAACATACCAGGCCATTTTCTCAACAGTGGCGACGGTGTATGCAATTCTTTTTCGACATCGACTTGGAGCTCTCGTACAGATCACTGGACCATTGTGATGACATAGCAAGTGCTTTGGTGGCCGAATGGTCTAGGGTGCGTCAGCTAAACTGTTGGCCATATTGTGTCAGAAACGCAACGACAACGGTCGACGTCTGCTTCACCACGAAATGCCGTGGGAAAAATTTAGTACTCGTCTGCCTCTAAGGGATCCATGTATCTCGGTCATATGCGCAGTTCAAGGCGATGGCTACGCTCTCCAAAAATCACCTTGAATCCGAGATTGAGACAGACTATGCGACATCAAGTACCTTGACGATCGGTGGGGTTCCAGGATCGTCATTTGCAGGGGATGCATTGGGTATTTTTCTCAATCAGAATCCCATTGGAGCTCATTACAAGAAAATTACGGCATGTAATGTCTTGTCTCTGAGATCCACAACGGCCTATGTCCTCCGCCAATCCCTTCCTAGGATCTTGGTGAGTGCCTCTGCACGGTGGGGCGACCAAGCAATCAAGTCCTACTGCAGCAAACCAGCTCTGCCCGAATTAGTAGGTGCAGCTCAGTTGCTTTGCGACAAGAAGAACTTTCACTATCGGCTCACAACTCGTTCGGGCAGACGTAGAGTCATAGCAGTGTTCTACAATGTGAGTAACTACCTGGTCGGAATGGAGATATTCATGGAGTGGAGATCGATGCAGCTCGGGGTCGGACGTACGTGAAGTCTTTAGACGGGTAACTTGACGTGAACGCAACTGAGACGGACTTCTCCATTAACTATTTGTCTCTACACCGTGTCCTGATCAAATTTTCCGCCGACTACGAGCACGACGGAGGATCTCCGAGCTGGTCAGCTGCGGAGGTAACTACCCGATACCATACCTGGAGATCTGACTTCCTAAAATGTCTAACTTGTACAGATCGAGAATATCCGCACGAAATACTGCTGTGATTGGAAAGCTCACTACACATCGGGTGGGTTTGCAGTCACATCCTAGCAACACTTGCTCTACGCGATGGACTGGATCTGGCTAGATTATTGAGGCGACTACCTCCTCGAAGACCTCCTGGAAAGCTCGAAAGATTCGTCGAGCTCTTAAAAGAGACGATGAGCCTTATTTCGCAGTTGCAAGCCTCATTCGTAAGCTCACAGAACGACCAGGAACAGCAATCAACTGGAAGTGCTCTAAACGGTTTCGAGAAACTGTTTCCGGACAAACCCAGCTTTCCAACTACCTGGGTAAAATTTCTTCTTGGGCGAATCGCAACAGCGTTTTCTACTGGAAGGTGGTGTTCCACAACGGAGAAGTCGAACATCTAGCTGTTGAAGACCTGGTCAAAGCAATTAACGCTGCCTTCTTGACGGGTGTATCGGTTGTGATGAGGCAGTAAACGAAGGTGAGTATGGAGAGGAAAGGGAAGAACTTACCATAGCCGGATTTAATATACACGGGATGACTATACTTCGCATTCACTACGTACTGTGTGTGGTTGCAAGGACGAATAAAAATATCGTGTAGGTCGCTCTCAAACTGGTATCTTGTGTACTCGTCGTGCTCAAGTTAAATAAATTCCTCACATCACTGCACGTACATGGGCAATTCGTCCGAGGCACATGTCAGTCTCCCAGATGGGCAAGGCGCATGGAATGCCGCCGATTGGTACGTGAAATTAATATTTTCTAACTAGTTTTCGTGATCTTCTCTCGCTCGTCTACGATTAAGGCATTGTCAGTCAACCTAACAATGACATCGCGAGTCCACGCCGAGTAGTTGTACGTCTCGGTATCGCCTAACAAGTCAGATGAATCGTACAATCCACGATACCGAGATGCGTCTTGTAATGGCACCGTACCGTCAGCTGGTCTACCGTCCGCATACTTGAATTCCTTCGAGAAAATCTTCGTCTTCTTCAAATCTGTAGTGACCATTCTCACTAAGACGTTGTTAATGCACCACTAGTGCAATATACACACTGTCAAAATCGTGTGTGGCACTCGCTTAAATCCAATTTCCAAAGGTGACTTGAAAACACGCCACTTGCACACAAAAAACAGAAGGCCATCTCAACCTTCTGCGCAACTGGCTCAAACGGAAATTGTAGCTGTCGTGGGCTGTTGTAGATATGCGCGGTCTTGGGGGTTGAGTTAACCCTTTCGCGGTACAAGGGCACATTTCTCGCACTTTAAGCCGTTTTCCAAAACACGGTACGAAATCGCCCTCTTAAAGGGCGAGAAATGCGCCCTTTTGCACAAGTTCAAGTTAGTAATACACCGTCTTTTATAANTCATATGTTACACGAGATATGCAAAGGAAGTACCGTGAATTTGTAAAAGGGCGAGTTTTGCGCCCTTTAAGAATCAAAATACTTAGACTTGTATAATGTAGTCAACCCAAGTGGATCGCGAAAGGGTTAATAGCTTGTTTGAGTTGGTGTACGCACTTTCACCGACAACACAGAGGCCCCGTGGTACAGTACACACCACAGCCGAAAACCTCCATTTCAAATATGCTAAGGCATCACCAGTTCCTCCTGGACTGGAGTAGGCTACAGCAGTAAGTCGGTTGGGGTGGTCACAACAAGCCTGGACATTAACGCCATGACTATGATAGTGGCCGGAAAAAATATATCGCACCCTCGACGTCTTTCTTGGACCATGAATGGGGTAAAGCCATCCATCAATCGCGCCGACGCCCCCCCCCCCCCCCGCTAAGTCGACGCAAGCATATGTAGAGCTTGTTAATGTGGGGAATGGGCCCAATTCCGTAACTGCTGCTCATCAACAATCAGATACGGACGTGGCAGCGCAGCAAAGGCGCCTTTGGTGGCACCAAGGGTTTGCCACCCCATGTCACGGACTCTCTACCCCTAACAAAGTCGGACCAATAAGATAACTTGGTTTGGTGCCATAGTGAGGCGAGGCGGGTGAACGCCTGAATCGTCAAGGTGTATAGCAAACGTCCCACAAACTGATGTTCCGGGAAGGAACAGCTTCGGGAAACCCGAATCACGCAACTGATGCCTGAATCGGATCGCGTGTGGCATTGTGCAATCCCTATAGGTGTCGTTTGTTTTCGGCGGCTGGACTTCGACCGATTGGGTGCAATCAATAGGCTACTGTGAAAATACAGAGAACTCCGGACACAACTTGCCTTAGAGTCTTGAATGGAGAGAGATCACGAGCAAAGACCTTATCCAGATAACCTAATACAAATACAGAGTTTGTACAAACAATATGCAGACTGTCAATTTAGGTTGCAATCCCGAATACAGGTTAATTCGGGTTGCCCAACGCGCACCACCCTCGAATGAACGAGGGAAATCAATGCAAATACGTTCCTAGCACACAGGAATCTACAATCAGATCCTAGGGGTGATCGCTATTACCTCCTAAAATCGCAGGGATGAATATGAAATGGGTTGCCACTCGGAAGCGACGCCCAACTTGGCAAATGAAACAAACGGATCACTCCGATGCGCAAACAGCCGGTCCTCACCTGAATGGACTTGAAACTTATTGAGAGCTTTCACGCGGTCTCGGCTCCTGCGTGGTCTTGGTCGTTCGATGTCGCTGAGGCTCCTGGGTATCAACCCCTCAGGCACTCACTCTTAGTCGCGGGATTCCTCGGCGAGATGCGTCTCCGGCACTGAGTCCCCTGGGGCTACACGAACCCGATTCACTTGTGCTTCACAACGCAAAACAAACTCTGGTTCAATCTTAGTAGCTATCATCTTTTCTTTCTTCATCTTGGGTCTCTGGATTGTTGGTGGTATCCTCTGTCGTGAATGCACACTCACTTCAGGCTGACTTGGCCTTAGTATATTTGAGCAGTCACGTTGAGGCTCACGTCGGGGTTCACACCTCACTTAATCACGGCGGTAGCAGGTCAGGCGTAGCCTGGGATCGACAGAACCGTCGACCACTCGGCGGCGGTCTGACTTGTGGATCCATACTCCAGGCAAGTCATGCTCCGAACTGCCCTTTCCGTCGCTCACTTCGCTGACTGGGTACGTCACTGGACCTCTTGCCATCGGCAGAAATTAACATGGGTACAACGTCATTCCGGCTGTCAATCATTCAGGTTGTCAAGCATTCAGGTTGGACCGAGTCATACGAGGTGGATGCTCGGTCGCTCAGGTAGCACGCTGCCTTCTCAGGCTGTACGCGCCCCTGAGATCTTGGATCATCACTTGGTCTCTCCGTTCATGTCTTCGACTATTGGTACTTCATCTGTGTGGCAGCTCGGTTGTCGGTTCAGGTTCTTCGTGGCTTGGTATCTCACGGTTGTCGTTGATTGGTAAATCTTGTAGGGTGTACGTATGTACAGTCAGGATCTCTTGATCTTGGGTAGCTTGAATTATGATGTGGCTCCACCAAGGCAGGCTGCCTCCCAGGATACATTTACTGGGGAGCACTTATATCCCTTTCGGGTACCCGCCGTTCAGGACACTGACGGCTCGGACTGGGCGCTGTATCATCATCCTGAATCAAGGCCTTGTTTAGAATGTGCGCCTCCGCGCCTGTTAGTCATATGTGCAAGCCAGACATCTGCTCCCGCGATCTTCAAGTGGCCAGTACGCGCGGGTGTGTACGCACATGCCATCCTGGATACCTATCTCCTTCGTCAAATCACCCGGATATTGTAGGCTGGTCGTGAAAAATGTCAGGTCACCTCGCGTCAATAACATGGCCCGGCGTGGTTAAGGGACGCCCTGGGGATATATTTGGGGGAGTTGGAGCTGACAGCAGGTGTTTCTTTCGCGTGACGGCCTTTTTTGTGCCCGTGCGGGAACAACTACCTGAAAATTACGCTAAACTTCGGCCACCAGACGTCCTATTGTTCGCGTAACGATCCGTAGCAGCGTTGGGCCCCTTTTCACTATTTGGTAACAACCATGTGCTGCATCCCGTCGATGGATGCGATCAGCGGCCGTTTGATTTATTGCCACTTGCACCACAGGAAGAACTTGTAGGTAGTTCCATTGTGTTCGCTGGTTAGATTTTTTACAGCTCAGCGCACCTAGCTATTGACGACCTGTATAGTGTCATTTCCCAACGTCTGCAGACTTGCATAAAATCGGGTTGGGCATCCAAGCCTCGCTGAAGCCACGCAACACCCCCCAAAATTGGGTATTTTGTTAACCTTGCTGAACCTATATTTCTCTTGAGTTCCTGTAATTATTATTGATTGAGGGTGAGTTTGGTTTGGGAGGTACATGTGACAAAGTTCAAGTTGTGTTCGAGTGGTGTGGCGAGTAACTTTGCGGCGGTCTCCGCTTTAACAAATTCGATCGTGCGGCGTCGGACGCAGGAGCCAGTAGCAGCAGCCGACAGTCATGAGCTTCCAGGCCCTGGGCAGGAGCGTGCGCAGCAGCCGCCTCGTGGCGCGCCACACCGCCGCCACCGCATCCAGAGCCGCGCGCTCGCAGGTGGCGCTCGCCGCCCAGCGGCAGACGCGCGCGCTCTGCGTCGTGCAGAACCCCGCGCTACTGCAGCGCTCCAGGTGCGTCGCCCCCGTCAATCGCACTGGGCCGCTGTATCGTTCGGTGACTGAGCGACTAACCGCTTGTCCTTTCTGTGCCTCCAGCTTCCTGCGCTCGCAGACGCCGACGATGACTCGCGCGTTCTCCTCCGGTACGGGACTCGATCCTTTTGATATCAGCCAATTGGCACGGCTCATGTGAGGTTTGCCTGCTGCTGTTTGCTACAGCTACCGCCGAGTCGGTGCCCGTGCCGTCCATGGGCGACTCCATATCGGAGGGAACGGTGGTCGAGTGGCTCAAAGGTGCGAGTCTTCCGTCTACTCCCGCTCCAGGGAAGATGCACGTAGAGATACTGACATCTTTCTGTTCTGGGGGTGACTTTGTGGTGCAGCCCCCGGTGACTTCGTGGACACGGACGAGGTGGTCGTCGTCCTGGAGACCGACAAGGTGAGCGTGGACGTGCGCGCGCCGTTCTCCGGCGTGCTGGAGGCCCAGCTGACCCACATCGACGAGAACGTGCTGGTGGGCGCCCCGCTCTTCAGTGTGGTGAAGCAGGCTGCGGCCAGCGCGCCGGTTGCTGCGGCATCTGCTGCCGCTGCTCCGGCGAAGGAGACGGCGGCGCCTGCTGGCGAGGACCTCGAGACCATCAACGTGCCGTCCATGGGTGACTCCATCTCGGAGGGCACGATTGTAACCCTCCTCAAGAGTAAGCTTCGTCTGTTTTGATCACTGGATGCGTACAATGGGGTCACTAACGTGTGTACTTTGTCGTTTGCTAGACATTGGTGACTACGTCCGCGCTGACGAGGCTGTCCTCATTGTGGAGACCGACAAGGTGGGTGTTTGCTGTAGACCCCATACTGGCGTCAAGCCATTTGCGACTCACACGTAGCCGGTTTACCTTTATTTCGACTAGGTGAGCGTGGATGTCAACGCCCCAGTGTCCGGAAAGCTGACGAGCGTGCTGGCGAAGCTCGAGGACGTTGTGGAAGTGGGCTCGCCCCTCTTTGTGATCGACAAGGCGGCTCCTGCACCTGCTGAGGCTGCTGCTCCGGTGGCTACTCCTGCGGCATCTGCCCCAGCGGCTGAGAAGGCCCCGGTTTCGCCGCCGAAGCCTTCAACTCCCGCCCCGGCTACACCTTCTTCGCCTTCGGTGCCTGCTACGGGCCGATACAACCGCAACGAGACTCGCGTTCAGATGAGTGCCCTGAAGTTCCGTGCGTCGCAGCGGCTTAAGGACACGCAGAACAGCGCTGCCATGCTGTCCACCTTCCAGGAGTGCGACCTCGGCAACCTGATCGCTCTGCGTGATGAGCTGGGCGAGAGCTTCGAGAAGGCCCACGGTGTGAAGCTTGGCATCATGTCGTCGTTCCTCAAGGCTAGTGCGCAGGCGCTTCAGCGCATTCCCGCGGCGAACTCCTGTACGTGCCAAGTGTTTGTGCTAGGTCTGATAGATGTGCGTCTAATATTTTTGTGTTCGTTGCCTTCTAGTCGTCGACATGGATGGCAAGGAGATCGTCTACAACGATTTCGTGGATATCAATGTGGCTGTGGCCTCGGAGCGCGGGTGCGTCCTGTGGATTGTCTTGTGGTCAAATGAGGTATCGTTACCTTTCGTCTAACGCTCGTTGCTGTCTTCGATTGTCAGCGTTGTGATGCCTGTTATCCGTAACGTTGAGAAGCTGAGCGTGGTGGACATTGAGAAGACGCTGACTACGCTGGGAGAGCAGGCTCGCGACGGCACGCTGGCGCTGGAGGATCTGGCGGGTGGTACCTTCACAGTCTCAAACAGCGGCGTGAACGGATCGCTGTTGAGCACCTCGATGCTGGCGGCGCCGCAGTCGGCTGTCCTGGGCGTGCACGGTGTGAAGATGCGCCCGACGGTGCACGCGGGCAAGGTGGTGCCGCGCCCGATGATGTTCCTCTCGCTGACGTACGACCACCGCATCATCGATGGACGAGAAGGTGTGACGCTGCTGAAGAGCGTTGCCGAGGCCATCAGCGACCCGCGCCGCCTGCTCCTGGATATGTAAATGGATTGTACCTCTTGGCAATACTCCACTGGGTACCTCAGGGGAAGGAAGGAAGGAAGGAAGGAAGGAAGGAAGGAAGGAACCAAGTCCTAGAGTGAAAGAAAGATGAAACTTGGTTATTGTTACAAAGTCGTATGGATGTGCTTTGAGGACAATCCATGTCCTAATAAATCACAGCGTGTAGTCCTTCGTCGCTGTCCTGCATGTGGAAGCAAGTCACTATCTCGACTCAGTAGCCGATAGCTCGGCAGCAGCAGCTTGTTCAGCCATGCGAAGCACCTCCTCCGGATCTTCGAGTTCTTCCATGAACGCGATCTCTTCGTCCTCCTCCTCGGCGTCATCGTCATCGCCATCAGCGAGTCTCACTGTTTTTACCTTTTCTACAGACTCCAGACGTGTCTTTGGTCCAGTGTTGGCACCAAGATCGTTTGAGACCGGATCACGCAATGTACTAGCATCCACTGCATTGGCAACAAGTGTCGATACCTCATCGGATTTTACAAAGTCAGGCACTTGGTCAATCATAGGGACCTCTTCCTTATCCCATCCGCCAATATCATCAGCATCCTCGACTTGATCACCCACGCCCTCAGCAGACTCAGCAGCATCAGTATCCACATCG
>LGTU01001459.1:0-12659 GCA_001314425.1 Phytophthora pluvialis | reverse complement strand
GCTAGCCTCTAAATCTAACTCACTTCGTATTTCGACACCATCTCAACAAGCTCCTTCGTTCCTACTCTTCCTACGTAGCCCGCCATAGGAGGAAGGACATGGCTACAGTACAATGTCATGTACTTCACGGTCCGACGTGCAAATCATCGTGGCATTCCATGGGAGGTCGAAGCCCGGGATGCTGGGACCAGCATGCTGCGATCGACGACGGATCCACGACCATCCGACCCCCGGCGTCGTACCCAACAATCGACGTGTGACCGTGGTGAGACCGAGCTCGAAGCTTTCGGGCGCAGGTCGCCATCTCACCAGCACCTGACTCGGATGGATGCACCCGTGCAAGTTCCGAACACTGGTTAGAGTTGGCCGCGGGCATGTTCACCATGATCACTAGCCACCGCCTCACGCCGATCTTTCTTGACGGCGCCGCCGCACAAAGCATCGGTGGTGACTCGAGCGCGTGTCGCCATACGACCGGGTGATTCATGAGACGCCCGCGTCCACAGGCCTGGACAAACACGGTCTCGCGCGCTTCAGTCTCCATCGCGGCTGGCACGTGGGACTGTCGACACTCGCTTTGCAGCGGAGAAGAGGCCGTTCCCGCTGACTGACATCGCTGCCAGTGGTCGATCTCCCTCCGTCCGCAATCTGAGATTGCCCCCGACACGTCGATCTCATTCCGCGATGAAGTTCCCGCTACCGCCCGACACCATGCCGAGGCTGGACCTGCCGTTCCACGACCAGCAGTGCATCGAGCAGCTGGCGTCGGTCTTCGTGAACGAGACCATCGACCAGTACGTGGAGCACTTGCAGTCCTCTCGAACACTACGCCGGCCTCGAGTCTGCAAGAAGCGCTGGAAGAAGATCAAGAAGCGCGGCGACATGTCCGTCTACCAGGACCGGGACGCGGACGAGAGCGTGCGCCAGAAGTTGAGCTTCCGGACGTTGCTGGAGACGCCCGGGGCGCTGGCCAAGACCCACGTGGTAATGGGACTTGGACACTGCGAGGGGCTCATGGAGGACGCCGTGTACGGCTCCATCGCCCCCACCGAGGAGCTCATGATGGTTAAGACCGCGTACTCCCAGGACGGCGTCGTGGACTGCAGAATACTGTCGACGATCATCAGTCCATCGCCTATTGACCCGCTGCGCGCGCTCCAGATCAAGTGGTGCGTCAACGGATCGGCCCCCGTGCTCGTGTCGAGTATAGTACGCAAGCGGGACTTCGTCTACGTCGAGTCCTCCGGGATCGTGATGACGCACACTGGCGAGCGCATCGGCTTCAACTTCCTGCACTCGCTGGAGTTTGAAGGTGTCCCGGACTTGAGCCACGTCGGACTGGTTCGAGCGAATCTGAGCATTTGCAGCCTCTTTAGACAGCGAGAGGAAGGGGGCGTCGAGCTATTCATTCAAGGGTTCTGCGACCCGCTGGGCAACATGGCTGCGGGTGTAGCCATCTTGACGACGGCGGAGGCGATCCTGAGCTACGCGGGCGTCGTGCATTGCGGCCAGATGAAGAAACTCAACTGGGCGCTGAACAAGAACGCGAACATCGTGTACGCTCAACAGCCCGACGTCTGCTGCGTGTGCCACAAGCTGCAGGGGTCAGGCTTGATGTCCAAGAAGTTCTGCTGCATTTGCAAAGGCCGAGTGTGCAGCAAGTGTCGTCAGCCCCAGAAGCTCAGCTTCGTGGACCGGAGGTCGAGGAAGGTACGGCAGTACGCATTGTCGTTCTGCTCCGGCTGCGTGAACGCTGCGCACTACTCGAGGGCACTGGAAATCGCGCACGACGAGCTCTCGGAGGCGAACCTCATAATCGCGTACGAAATGGACCAGAAGTCCATCTCGTCCATGTCGTCTTTCCGATCCTCGTCGCAGTCGGATCTGCGCCTACTGTTCTTCGCCTAGAGTCATCTTTAAGTTGTTGTGTACTATCCGGATACGTGTAGTGAAGGGAACCGAAGCTGACAAGTGTGTGTACGACATGTACTTGTAGTGCACGATCGGAATGGTGCTTTCCTGACAGCAAGTTGCTATGGAAGTCTTCATGGTGACTCGCGACCTGTTCAGATGTTCATGTGGCTTGTGCGTCAACGTACGTTGGAGGGGCACGCAGCATTTTATGATAACACATCCGTTGGCGCGGGTCGATGGAAATGTAGCCATCTACCGGAGGTTGATGTGAGGCAGTTGGAAGCTGCGGATAATCCATCAGAGCAAAAGGTCACTTAGCAGCGTCATGTAAATTGATATCTTGAGGATCATAAGCTCCTCGGCCCAGTGCAATGAAGTCGTACACCAACATTTGGTAATTTACACTGTCCGAGCCCCTCCGGGACGTGGATCGTTGACAGAGCGGCCCCAGCAGCGTTCGTCTTCTGCCGCACGCTCCCATCTGCATTTCGATCCTTTCGGTAAGTCTCACTCACGCCTTCAACCTCAAGACGCAACACGTGGCCCAAGTTGGTCTCTGCAAGTTCCAAAGCGCCAGTGTCGGAGACGGTAACCTCGTGGTTGTACAGCTGGGACCACGACAAGACCAGACTCTAGGTCAATGGGGATTCAGCACCGGTGTGTCCGATCGATTGGCAACGATGCCGAGCGACAAAGACGTTCCGCGCCGGCACAAACCTCATCTAGATGAGCCTTTCCTTTCCCGCAACCACCCCCGTGGCTACATGAGCATGTACTTCATGAAGTACTTCGCATCTTCACGGTGAAGTTCACCAGGCAGGATTTGGATCGACTCGCATCAGAATCGCTTTTGTGATTGTTGCTGCAGGTGCAGCGGGTGGTGATGGGAATGGCGCCATTCGCATATGTCGCTGCACAATTGATCACGCAGAGGCGGCCTTTCCAGTGCACCGGAATCCTGCCCCGCAATACATGGTATCGGTTCAGACAAAGCATGGCATTGTCGGGTCCTCGTATTTCCACCTCGCAGTCGACTACATGTATTGTACATATAGTATCCGCCAAGACTGCATGACGATAGCGACGGCTGCACTCGCTCGACCTTGCAGCGCTTACGCGTCTGCATATCAATCCTCACGTTGAACTTGCAGCAGTCGCGCAAATTGTGGCAGATTCGGTTACGTCGCTTTAAGATTTATAGCAGCTCCCCTCTATCTTATCTTCCAGCACGAAGGTTAATCTGTGGAGAACACGATAGGTTCCCCGGTTACAACGTTATAATAGCGAGCATCTTTAAAAAGTTGAGAGCCCACGCAAGGGCGTCCACTCAGCTGTGCAACGGATAGATCTGACAGCATGCAGCAATGCACTGGAACGAGCTGCAGGCACGTGTACATTTGCCGTAAACTCGAGGACAACGCGGCCAACGCTTCGTGCCGAGAGAGTCGCACGCGTCACGCACCCATTTGTCTCATGTACAAACGACACGACGAAGCTCGTGCCTCGTCTCGTTATTTGAGCGCTGTCGGCCAGTGCAAGCAGGTATTTCAGCACTATCCCATGCAAAAGCCGATCCAGATGATCTTGGGTTTCCTCTAATCATTGGGCAAGTTCAAGTTGAGCCGCAGTTTTAACAACAGGCGATCCCCAACTGCAAGTACAGCTACCGGGGGTAGCTGCACTTCGGTTGGTCCAGAGGTTTCCCCCCCAACGCTGCTCGGCAAAACGTCATTCTTCATTTTCCGGTGCCGAGCTCAGCAGCCAGCATCAACAAAAGAATCGCGCGTCATGGTGTTCACCCGACTTTCCGCCTTCGCGGACAAAATGTGGAATTCCATCGCGACGATGCCGTCCGAGGGCGACTACAACACCGTTTCCACACCTAATGGCCGCAGCCACGCGCCGACGGCGGAGAAATGCTTCGCTCTGTCGCTCGTCCTGTTCGAGGTCGTGTGCTTGATCTTCTTCGCGCTCAAATTCGACATGCCCAGCCCGAAGAACAATGACACCGACACAGTGAGCACCATGAACTCGTACCCCATGTACATGGACGTCCACGTGATGATCTACATTGGTTTCGGCTTCCTCATGACCTTCCTGCGCAAGTACAGCATGAGCGCCGTGTCGCTCAACTTCGTCGTCGCTGTGCTGTCCCTCCAGTGGGGCATCATCGCCGTGACCATGGCCCACCAGATTGGCTCCAACCACTTCACGACCAAGCTGCTGGACATCCCAACGATGATCAACGGCGACTTTGCCGCTGGTGCGGTGCTCATCAGCTTTGGAGCCGTCCTGGGTAAGACCACCCCCACTCAGCTCGTGTGGATGACGTTCCTTGAGATCATCTTCTACGCCTTCAACGAGTACCTGGTGCTCGAGGAGTTCAAGGTCAGCGACGCTGGTGGCTCCATGGTCATCCACACGTTTGGCGCGTTCTTCGGACTCGCGGTCACGATGATGCTGGGCGTCCCGACCGAGAACGAGCAGGTGCACAACACGTCTCGCTACCACTCGGACGTCTTCGCCATGATCGGAACGCTCTTCCTGTGGATGTACTGGCCGTCCTTCAACGCGGCTCTCGTTGGTTCAGAAGGTTTCCAGCAGGAGCGCGCGGTCATGAACACCGTGCTGAGCATTGCTGCTTCTTGCGCCTCCGCGTTCGCTGCAACGAAAATGATGAGCCACACCAAGAAGTTCGACATGGTTCACGTTCAAAACGCCACGCTCGCGGGTGGCGTGGCCATGGGCACGAGCTGCAACCTCGCCCTCAGCCCTGCCGCCGTTATCACCGTTGGCCTCGTTGTTGGCATCGCGTCCACCGTCGGCTTCTGCTACGTGACCCCACACCTGGAGCGGGTCATCCGGATGTCCGACACGTGCGGCATCCTCAACCTGCACGGCATGCCGGGTGTGGTTGGTGGTCTCGCCGGCGCTATCGTTACCTTCTCGGCCTCCGACGACTTTTACGGAGACAGTCTGACGGACGTCTACGCCGCGCGTGCCTATCGCTCCGCTAGCGAGCAGGGCTGGTACCAGCTTCTTGCCATCGCGTCATCCGTCGGCATCGGCGCCATTTCCGGCCTCCTCGTTGGTTTCTTCCTCAAGTCCAAGCTTTTCCGTCAGCAGAAGCTCAAATTCGAAGACGACGAGTGGTTCTACGTGCCAGAGGAATGCCATGCTTAACTAAGTGGCTATAACCAATTTGATATTCAAATACATTTTCGTGATTTTATAAACTCACAACGATCTCAGCGATGCTTTATCGGATGAAACTCTACCCATGTACGATGGATGTTCGGGGTATCTGAGGACTCCTTATTATTTCCACCAGTGAAAGTATTTGGACTGAAATGCGGTTAATGGTTCGACGTGATAAAATAAACTACGCGACTTTTTTTTAGCGAGGTAGCTTTACTTATATGAAATGCCCAAAGCACTCGACATGTGCCAATCCGAATTTCGCTCCAACAACGAGTGTTGTACAGTACTGGTTGGTCCTTTCCGTTCTCACCAATACATGTAGTACATTACTGCTAGTTGTAGCTATTCACAAAGTGTATTCACATGTCAGAAACAACAAAGGAATATCATATAAGTAAAATCATTACTATAGTAGTTAGTTTTGTGGGTGCCATCAACCACACTGAGCTCCGGGAAACTTGAAAATCGGCTCCGCTTGAGCCATGACGGTAAATTGAGAGCTCCAGTTTCATTGGTGGGTGTTTCATCCACGGTAGCTGTGTTCCCTTCAATCGCAGCGAGTGTTGGGGATTTCGTCTAAATTTGCCGTTTGGTGCGCGATTCCACTACTGGTACTATAATGACTTGAATTTGTATGTGAGCGATTTCACCAACCGCCAGCAGTAGAACAGCTGTTCTTCACAATAAATTTTAGAGTACAGTGCTCCTTCTCAGTATGACCGCCTCTTCTCTTGAATACCCCTTGATATATGTTGATGGGTTCAAGAAAACGAAAGTAAAAAACTAGCCATATTTTATTCCATCCCTAATCGCGCTGTGAATCCCAAGGGGCTTACTGAGAGGAAGCACTGTAAAAAGTACAATACAACCAGACGAACAGAACAGGTATCGTCATCAGTCGCCTCTTGTGTTTTTGCTGTTTTGTAATCTTGAACCAGGCCTTCTCCAATCCAGTACTATACTGGATTACTTGCCAAGGACCCCAGTAATAATGACTGCAGTTCAGCAACAAACAATAATAAAAATTGGCGCAATTGCTGCAATACGGTTCTGTATTAGAGCTGCTCTGAGTCACTAGCATCCGCCGCAAACGTCGTCACATCCCACATGTTTCTGTTTGCACGAAGGAACATTATAAGCTCAAAACTCGCAGGCAACATGCACGTACGCTGCGGGGTCCGTCTATGGTGCTCCGTCGTGTGGGCGCATCGAAGACGTGATGACGTGGAAACTACTGCGGCATGGGTTCTGCATGTATACCCACGGTTACCGAAATGGAGGGGACACAAGCGGAATAGCAATTGATTCGGTCCCTTCATAACGACCTTGCTCACGAATTTTCCGTTGCTGTTAACGAGGCGGTATGATAGCACGGAGGTGTGGATGCTGGCTACGCCAATTGATCGCCCGCTCACGGCGACTGTCACGGACGGAGGAGAGCTGGAGATTGCACCTAGCACAACTCAAGGGGAGCTCGTCACCAGCCTGACCTGACAAGCCGAGTTGGTGAGGGAGTTGACCAAGGTCGCTCACCCGGACGTACAGATACATCACGTGCATCCGCACCCGAAAGTGGGCCGACTGGCCTGTCTATGGATGGCAGGCCGCCGCCGGCCGCATGCACGACGGCACTACAAGCAATATATTACCAAGGTGCAAGGGCAGAGCGCAGGCGGTACGAAGAGCAGATATGTGGAATGAGGACAGCACCACGGTGGCAGCTGGCCTCCAACAGTTAAAGTGGGGGCGCGTTCACCGGATCCGTGGTCTTGGGCCATGGGGAGAACAGGTGCTTTATCGCCTAAAGCTGAGGGCGTTCTCAGTGTACGACGTCCGCAACGGCAAGGTAGGTTACCCGCACGAGGAATGTGCCCACGAGGTGAACGTAAACATGTATCATATTTTTTTTGGGCTGCCCAGAGGCACGAAAATCGAGGGCGAGATTTGTTTATTAGTGAAAGCGGAATGGAATGGCGACGAGGACGTGGAGGTAGCGTGCTTTGGGCTGGAGCTGTCAGCCGTACCACTGAGGAAATGGGAAGTGGCGGCGACCAGGAACCTACTCAAGCAGAAGGGCGGAGGTACGCTAGAAGACATCATCATGCAGCTAACGGAAGGGTGCTGGCGACACGGGGCGGCGCTCTGCATTCATGTGGTGTGGAGATGGCGCGTCCAGTATTTCGACGAGCACAACGACATCACAGACTGTTATCACAAGGCAATACTCGCTGACAGGCTCAGGCACGAATACCGCACCATGCACCTGCATCTACGGCTGCCCGGCAATGGAGCGCTGGTGGCAGCAGCCGCCAGTGTGGTAGGGCACGTCTTAACTTCATCGGCGGAGGTAACACTGCAGCGCGTGGGGAGGGGGGGGCAGGATTGCAGATACCTACTATTCTTCGACGGCGGGTCCAGAGGCAACCCAGGACCTGGAGGTTCTGGAGCGGCATTGGTCCGCATAGCTGCAGCAGGTGGAGAAGTGGAACTTGGCTGGGCTGGTAGCATGTCCTACGCGGCTAGGGCCACCACACACAATGCGCCCGAGAATCTGGGGCTACTAGCAGGACTGGCCGCATGTGGACAACATGGTTTCTCTCCTGTATATGTGGTGGGCGACAGTGCGATGATCGTTCGGCAGCACCACACACGGACACCACCGAAGGCTTCACACCTGAAGCCTCTGTACTGGAGGTGCAGACGGATGCTGGCTACGGTCACGGTTCTCTCGTGGCAGCACCACCGGGGAAAGTACAACAAGATGGCTGACCTGATGGCGAACCAAGCAATGGACACACGAACAAGCAAGGAAGTACTATTAGACCAGGCGCCACTTGAAACACCACGATGGAGCAAGATCACTGACTACGCCGACAGCGATGTTGGACACTGGCTGGCAAACAATTATGATGCATCCATGAACAGGGGTGTGGCCGCACCGCTTTAGGGGGCGGCGGAGGCGCGGTCAGAGGAGAGGACTCTGGATGCGTGGGGCTGGCGGTTGGTGTAGAGACAACTGACAGAACGGACATAGGAAGTCGTTAGCAAATAAATGGTTAAGTGACATCAATGTGCCTCACTGGAAAACCTCACTAGAAAACGAAAACGTACGCTGCGGGGTCAGCACAAGCTTGCAGTGCGAAAACAGTCTCTCGCACGCATTCGAAGTCGNGGGGGGGGGGGGCTTGAGCAGTGAGTTGTAGACGTTCTGGATCTTCCGAGCGTGCTTGTTGGACCCACCACGAAGAATTTGGGTCGTGTAGTCATCTTCGGACGGCTTCCGCTGGCTGCCGCACCTTGGCTCCTCGAGGCGCTTCACGGCTGCCGCCTCGGCGCTGGGCAGGACTCCTCCATTGATGACCTTGACCACCGCGGACTCAAAGGCGGGGGAGTGCACAATCTTGGCTATCGAGTTGAGCTGGTCCCGCATGCAGAGATACTCGACAATCACCGATCGAAGAGGAGCCGACCGTCCGCCAAGTCGATATCGTCGCACTGGAGCTTCTTCGTCACGCTCTGGAACTTCTGCATGTGCTCGAGAAGCACGAGGAGTTTGTGGTGCGCGGCGCCGGTCGGTATGAGCTCTTCTACAGCGTCCACGGTCTGGATTTGAGGGCGAATGCGCACGTACCATAGCAGCATTTCATAGTTGGAACTCCAGCGCGTAATATTCCTTTTGATGGGATGCAGGTCGGTCGCTTGGGTGAGCTCGGCGAAGCTGTTTACTTGGCATAACTTTGACATCAACGTGTTAACCTGGGTTAGTAACGGCTCGGACTCAGTGAGATACCTGTTAATCGCAAGGTTAAAACGGCGACTCGCGGAACCAACCAAAGGTACAGCGAGCGTGGTGGTTGGTGTTGCAGATGTCTGCAACGACGAGCGCCACTATGTTGAGCGTCTTGTCGTACACGTCCAGCACTCCGTCGAGAAGCTTGATGTGCGCGTCTGCACCTCGGGAGCCTTCTTCGAGCGGCGATACCGCCAGTAGCTGTAGTCGTAGCTCGCTGTTTGTAACGAACACGACATACACGGCCATGTAGTGCATAGAACCGTTCAACCAACCGTCGAACATGATTCCGAAGTGGACGCCCATGATCACTTCAAGCTTCTTTCCCACCTTCTTGGCGACGTCGTGCATTCCGCTTAGGAGCACCCGCGAAGAAATTGAGCGCCACCTCGACACTAAGCGAGAAAGCTCGTTGTCGACCTGGGAGAGCGGCATGTTCCGCTCGACGACCCATCGCATCCACTGGAAGCGATGAGGCGTCTCCTCGGAGACGAAGCCGAAGTCCCGTAGTGGCCGGGCGTCGCTGGTGAGAGTTGTCGCGTACTGGGCCTTGTAGCCTTGGTGCTTGAGCGACAGTTGGGAGACGAGATTAGATTAGCCGGTGTTAGCGGCTTGTTTGCGCTCGCTTCAGCACAGCTTGCAGCGATAGCGGCCTCGGTCTAGATTCTCGTAAAAGTAGGCGGAGATGTCCTTGTTCGCTGCCATCGTGAGGAATAGAGTTGGTGTTTCTGCAAGTGCCAGAATACGAAAACGAAAGACAGCATCCTGCTTGCCCACTCGATAGCTGCTAGCCATATACTTCTAGTTATCTGAGATGAAGTATTCAGTATAATATCTGGGGACGCCGATCGTGGGGCAGGAGGGTCCACCGGCGGTGATATTGCCGTAGCCGGGGGGTCGCCGACTGCCGAGAAGATGGATCCGTGGGTTGACTTGGAGATGTCGCCGGGGTAGTCGGGACGGACTGTTGTTAAAGCCGGGGACGCCGTTCGCGGGACAAGCGGCTGCGGAGCGGTCGGGCGATCGGAGGGCGCTGATGCTGGCGCCACGCTGTGTAGAGCCGGAGAAGCAGGATCGAGTTGGGCCGGTCCCGTGGACGGTAGAGACAACGGCATGCTAGAGATGGACGGAGGCGAGTGTTTGTATTTCTTGGCTGCTTGCGCCTGAGAGGCGCAGACGAGAACCGACGATGCGACTGGTCGCGCCAACTCCTACCGCCCTGCGTCTTGTCGCTCCGATTCCAAGAAACCTTTGCTTCAACTGCTTGAAACTCCCAATGTGTATTTGCATGCATACGGTTGAAGAAAATATTTGACAGCGATTCGTTTTGAAGATGTTTTCGGCAGGTCCGTCTGATCAAAAGCTGGGCAAAAGTACTACGTAGTTCAAAGGGCTCTACAAATATTAAGCAGTGCGCTGGCTGGTATTCAAGACGACGACGAGTGCAGAGTTTGGTTTAGACCAGCGGCGTAACGTCAGACAGCGAAAGCGAGCGGGTCCGGCAGCATATTTTCCCAGAAAAGGCACAAGCGGAATAAAATAATAATTCAAAGCTTCTTTAGCCGTTCAAAAATATGGGCAATAGCACCTCCAATCTAGATAGCATATTGTTGTGTATCAGTTACATGTATACTCGAAGATCACAACTTTCACATGCGTTTCGCTGCAGCAATGAGGTGCTCTGCCACCCCAGCATCGCTAGTCCAGCCGATAGGTGGTTCCACCCTTGCCACAGAAACCGGTCTGGTCAAAAGTGCTGACTATATTTTGCGTCAACACCTGTCTGGGATAATATTTGTTGTATGGAAAGTAACAGATGAAAGCTCTTACATGCTTTGTAAGCGCGGTAAAGGAATACCAGTACAATCCTCCGCGTTGCGAATTTTATGTAAGCAATTGCGTGCTGGCATGGTAGTTTCGTCGAGCAGGTAAACGTGTACCCGTACGTAGCAATGGTGCGTGCTTATCGTTTTCTACATGTACAACACAGCCCAGCGTTTTCGGAGTGCCTTATAGGAATTGGCATCACTATAAACCGTTCTAACATACATATCTCACTGTGACCGGGAGGCTCCTGGATTGATACCCGCCGAGTTCGGACTTTCCAAGGACGCCGGAGACAGGCTACTAAAGTAGACGGGCAACCACACCCATTGGTGTGGCCACCCTGCCAACCGCACAAAGAGTCGATATTAGGTGGGAGGACGCCCTGCTAGTCGTAAAACAAGCACAGCGTAATGAGGGGTACGGCACCCGGTCCTTCGGGGCAAAATTGGGTTAACAAAGTCACTTGTGCTTTCGGTTCAAACTTCCGGGTGGGCTGACGGGTTCCGGTGCCTTAAACCTCTAGCATATATTACTCAAAGGCTTCATCATAAGAAACAAATAACTGATTTGCTTTTACAATAACCAACACCATGGAATACACCTCAAACTCAAACTTCTATTATAGCATTTAGCGTGTCGCCTCGTCAACTGTGCGACCGTCCCAGTACACGCCGTTTTCTCTCAGAAAGAGAATATTTCCAACGTGACAGGAAGTAACCCGTGACGTTCTTGACCGAACGTAGAGCGAGCAACGCAAAGAAGCGCTCAACTACGTTGCGGACGCAAATATAATGTGTTGAAGGTCATACCGTTTTTTCCTTCGTGACAATTCGTGGGCGCTTATGAAGCTGCTCGACAAAAGATCCTTCTTCATCACTCTCCTCGTTGATGACGTCCAGTGTGCTAGTTATCACGAACGTCACCAACTCTGACTTTTAAGTACGGGTAAATCGGCTCGTGTTTCCTGCCAAGACACGAGCGCAGCCCCACTCAAAGTAAGAATGTGCACAATGTCGGCTCGCGGCCCTGTTATACACATTAAATATGACATACAAGTTACATTATAAAACTAACGCCATGCTTACACACGGTGAAGCTCTGGATTTCAGAGTCGGAGCACATATAGAAGCATTAAAAACCATGTGCCGCGCCCAACCAAAGCGCGGGCCACAGCGCACGAAAACGTCAACAAGGGCAGCGAGCCGGTCCCGGAGGAGATGATCAAGGTCTACGACAAGATGCCGGTGGCGACGATGAAAAAGCGCAAACCCTGATGTGGTAGCTTATTGCGCTGGCCGACAATCGGCAGACAAGCTGAAGCATAGATTCATGTTTAAGAATTCCTCCCCTCGAATTACTAATAAAACGCGAGCAGTAGTCCGTCAACATTGCTAACACCAATACATTTCTTTTCTATTCTCTCTCTAGACATTTTACCTTTCCACTTCTTGTACAGGCATAGATTATATAAAAACCGAAGCGTCAATCTGAGGGCCTGCGATCAGCAACTCGACGGCGCCCATGTTTTTTATCATGCACGCGGAAGCTCGAGCTGCCATACGGTCCACCTACGGGGTGGCCGAAGTGCGGGTGCAATTTAACCTATTGTCTTTTATAGGCAGGTTGCATCAAACCGATTCCACCCACCTTTCTTCAAGCAACATTCACCCNTTTTCTCACTGTCGACAGGTTATACGTTATAACAGGTCCATCGAAACGGCTTGTGTACCAAGTTCAGAATCTCAAATTTACGATTGTAGCCACAAGCATAACATATAAGCAGTGAACTACCCATTGGCAAGGTAGGGATATGCCTTTCTGCACAGATGCATTAGATTGTAAGTTAAATTTGGGTAGCTAAGGTTGAGAAACGAATGGAGTCCTTAGATTGGGTAGCGTATGAGTATAAGAACGTACAGTAATTTTG
>LGTU01001458.1:0-17889 GCA_001314425.1 Phytophthora pluvialis | reverse complement strand
AACGGAGATCGCTAGCTCAGCGAGTCTCCGGAGAGATTAAGCTTGGTTGTGCGGTACTCGACGTGAGCGAAGCCGCAACTGAACCCGGCAGGGCCGAACCGCGAATGGATCACACCCAACGCACAGGCCAGCACCGCCGACCTGACTCGGCGAATTGTTGTGTTGTTGCGTGGAAGCCGCACTAACGACGTTTTCTGTGAATTACAACACCAGAGTGTCACTCTATATATATCCGTGGGACCCGAGTGTCCGTACGTGTACTTGACTACCTGCCGAGGTTTTACCTCTGCACCCCCTGTATTAGGCTTGACCGCCGGTACCCTTCCTTCTGAGGGACTGCAGGGGTTCGCGCGAAAGCGCTATATTGTATCCTAGCCCTCGCTCGTGGCTAGTGATGCAGGTTTGTGGGTTGACCGAAGACAACTTCGGTGTACAGAGGCGCTTGCAACCGACCCAGTGTAAGGGATCGTTCCTCGTCTTCAGGTTATGATCCGACATTCGTTGACCTTAATGGGGAGACGTGTGTCGTTGGTGGGACTCATACCGATTGGTAGCGAGAATTTCAGCGTGTTCCTACACGACAGCGGACAACTGTGTCATGGACCAGGCGATAGCGAGTCGGCTGGGTGTACCTCTCAT
Source organism: Phytophthora pluvialis (assembly GCA_001314425.1). NCBI lineage: Eukaryota > Oomycota > Peronosporomycetes > Peronosporales > Peronosporaceae > Phytophthora > Phytophthora pluvialis. The sequence goes on along the minus strand of LGTU01001458.1, from coordinate 17,250 downwards.
TGGATGCGCCGGTCACCAATTCAACTTGGCTGTCTGTCGATTCCTCGCAGACTACCAATCGATCATTGACCAAGTTCAAGTCCTCGTCATCCAGCTTCGCTAGCCCAATGATGCTGCTGAACTTGCACGTCACACGAACCTGCAGCCGCTGGAGTGAACGCGGCCCGGTGGGCGTCTGCGTTCAAGAAGCTTGCTCGCTACGTGAAGATTAGAGACGTTATTAAGATGGTATCCGCCGTCGAAGACTTACTGCCGCGCCCCAGTGCTCACCTGAAAATTGGCCAGCTGGTCGACAAGCTTCAGGACCTCGACAGTGTGTGTGTTAAGCTTCAAGCGGAGATTCGTAGCCTGGAAGATGTCCGCACTTCCCTCAGGATCTCCGTGCTCCGACTCGCCGCTATCGGAATCACCAGTATGAATAACGGAGTGGGTGCTGTTGGCGCCGTGACTTATCGGGCCAGCTTCGGCAGCATTTGTCAAGGTGCGGTGATCGCTTGCCGCTCGAGTGTTCGACGGTGAAGCAGTAGCGCTACACGTCGGGTTCAAGCGCCTTTGCGCTCTCGGTCGTGCGTCATCTCTAGTTGTCGACGCGCGAGTGCGAGTTGCTGGCAACTCCGCGTCGGGCCCTGCTTGCGGAGTTTGCTGACCCTCTACCACGTCATCGATGCGCTGGTCGTCGTCACGCCTACAACGACGGTGATCTTCCAGAATATCTGCCATTACCTCGGTGTAGTACCGGATGTCAGCTCGGCTGGACGCATGCACAGCGAACTCGCATTCTTCACGACGGTCACTCAGCGCAATTTCAACGGCATCTACGATTGGGCTGCTTGCTCGGCGATGCTCGCACCTGTACCAATGCCCTATTAGCTTCAATGTGCGCCGCCGATGTCGTATTCTCGTCGTTGATTGCGTTTTGTCGTTCGCACTCTGCCCTCTGCAATGGGCGTTGCTCTCTTAAGCACATAAGCACCATCAATCAAAAGCACGTTTGCTAGTGCGAACAGAAGCATAATGGCTACCGCACACTCGTCGGTCCACTACCTCAACTCCATGACAACCAACACCATCTCCATTGCCACCACAGTCCCCGCCATCACTATCGCCACCACAGCCCACATCATATCCATCGCCACCACCGACCACGTGATCTCCATCCCACCAAACACCCCCCGATCCAGTCCTCCAACTCGACCACCGCCCACATCGTCTCCACCACCACCATGCCTGGCGTCACCTCCAACCTGGCTGCGCCGCGCACCAACACCTTCTCCCTGCATGGGCCGCTCCCTTCTCATCCAGCAAATTTCGAAGTGAGGGCGTCAGCGAGAGACGAGAAGTGAACCCGTACAACGGTGTCCTAGTCAATAGCCTATTAGGACAATTTGAGCGCGACGTGCTCTCAAATTCAACATGGTGCGCGCAGCGAGCGCTTGGATGGGCGGCCTGTTACGCGTTGCTTTACGCAGTATAGCACCACAGCCAGGGCTGTAGTCGCAGCATTTGATGCCACCGCGGCCAACCCTGCGGCGGCGAAGTTGTGACGGACTGTGGGGTATTGTCATCCCCGACGAAGTGTACCCATCTGGCTACTAGTGTTGTGGTGTGGCTTATAATAAATCCCACCGCCGCCGCCTCTAACCGGTTCCCGCTGTGGCGAACAAGAATTCCGCCCCCCCCCCGGTAAGTCACGCCGCCCTTGGTGTGTGTGGTGTGGCGTACACAAAGAACCCCCCCCCCCGGTATTGTCCTCAAACCCAGCAGCTAACGACAGTTCTAAATGACCTGCAAATTTGCTAGGGTCAAAACGGTGCAATAGTTTGGGAACGACCCTACCTAGTCATGCGCTGGGGTTCGAGCCCTACACCTGTCGAGAAGCTGGTGGCTGTCACAAGGACTTATTGTCCTAGATAGGGTGCCCGCCAATCCAAAATGAGCCGGCGACGGCACTAGACAGTCCACCAACGGATTTTTTTATATTTTACATTTGATAATCTCAAATCACCGATATAAAAGCATGTTGTTGTTTTATTCCCGATACCAGGTACCAGATTAAAGAATCGACGCTACTTATGTTGCAGGCTGGGCAAGTCGTCTAATCAGAGCGTTGTCCTTTCAGTGTCGTCGTAGCTAAGGAGCGAAGTGAAGTCCCATAGGTCGCGGTTGGCACGCAGAAAGACGATCATCTCGAAGCTAGCTGGAAGGATAATCGACCGGAGAGGAGTCAAAATCAGCATACACTGAGAAGAGTCGTTCGCAGCGATTGCTAGTAGGTGGGATGATCCGGAGGGTGTCCATGTACTTGGCACTGGCACTGTGGCGCGGTCGCTTGGCTTGACGAAGTGTTGCTGTCGCAAAGTCCGCTTGATCAGGTACCGCGGTTTGCACACTGACAGGGATAGCAAACCGAGCCGTCGCCTCTTCATCCGCAGCCGTAAGCGTTTTGTCGAACTGGAGCTTCACGACGGCGCTCTCAAATACCGATGAGTGGACAGTCCTAGCAGACGGCTTGAGATGATCCGCAGTAGCTGGGTACTTTGCGGCGACAATGCCGAAGAGAAGTTGGCTGAAAGCGACGAAACGAGTTGAGATAGCAGTTGGGTTGAGAGCAACGCTGCTTGAGAGACGCAGGAAAGCAGAGTAGGTTATCTAGCCTAGAGTATCACGCTTGAGAGACGTAGGAAAACAGGAGTAGGTTATCTAGCCTAGTCTATCATGGTTAATTCAATGTCACTGCAACATTCCAGCATACGGCAGGGTAATACAGCGGAATATGATTTCGCTTTCCACAAATGTAGTTCGAGTGATAGCCACACTACCGTAGTACTTGAAGAAACGGTGGGCTAGAATCTCACAATATAGGACACAGTGTAATGCATAGTGTGTAGGTAAGCGGAAGCATGCTCTAGTTTTCGCAGTGCCATTGCAGCTTTTTCCTTCACCCGCGCAAATCACCAAATCACGGAGTATGTCATTAAAAATGAAATGTCATCGGCTGGCGATTTTGTCGTCGACTAACTTAATTCTCTGTTATCTGCAGTTGGGTCTGGTGTGCAATGCCTGGACGTGGCAAGGGGGCAAAACGCTACCGCGTGCTCTTACGCGATAACCTTGAGGGCATTTCAAGATCTTCTATTCGAAAGCTTTCCCGACGCGCAGGGGTTATCCGGATGTCGGCCCTTGTGTATAACAAGACCCGAGCGGTGTTGAAAGTGTTTGTTCAGCAACTTGTCCAGGATGTTGTTGTGTATACACAACACGCGAATCGCAAGGCGGTTTCCAAGATGGATGTCTTGTATGCTCTTAAGCGACAGGGTCGAACCCTCTACGGCTTGGGGACAACTGAGAGGGTTAAGCTCTTTTTACAAATAAAAAAAATGTTTTATTATAGTTATTAGCTTCTTATACAGATAAAACAACTGTTTTATCTAAAATATCAATTAAATCTTAACGCGATTAAACACATTTAAACGAACTGCGCAATTCCCTGGGACGGTAGCCCGGGTAGGCACTGTTTTATTGATTGCGATACTCATTATTGTCGATGAAGCTATTGCAGTAACTAGCTATGCGCTTCTAAAAAACAGTTCATTTTCTATTTTATTTTCCGAGCACTGTCGTGTAGCTACATCCGAAGTCGATACACCAAACAACGCCATTAGCACAGCAAGTTCCAATCGCATACCTACACCAGGTGACACCACAACATCTCGCATCCTTGCTGCGATGATTTCCGCCACTGCTTATCAACTCCAGCTTTGGGATCCTGAATCGGAAGCATACTTACGGTAAATCGCAGCGCTGCGGGAAAAGGTCGCAAAGGAAAATGGGCGCTGATCTACAGTATCAGGAATACCAGAAACGCTATCTCGGCTCCACGATGGTTAAAAACGCGATTCGTATGCGGCTTCGTGATCGATGTACTGCCCAAGCTGCTGCTCCCACCGTGCTCCCAACTCCAGTACCGTTGGTGGCAACAAATACCCAACAGGATGTGCAACCTGCCGCAACAGAAACTGTCAGTATCGGTAAGCGCCACCATCCAGCGACAACGACAAATACCAACACCGTCAAACAACGCGGCAGGACAGTATTGCTTCATTTTAAGCTAGTCAACACATTCATTTCCTGAACCATAATGCATACAAGAGTCACAACAGACAATGTTACAAAGCCATCGATATAGTTGTTAATTTATGCAACATCAGAGCTCACCTGATAACTTTTACGTCAACTTGTAATACGTTGCGCAATATCACACAGTGTCAGGGGTTCTACAAGGGCGTAGCAGCAAGCTGGTAGAGTCCACGCGTCGAGGGCACGGACTTTCTACAGCTTCGACGGTGCCAGAAGGACCGTCGGTCAAAGCAAGCTTGCCCGAGTAGTTGCCATGAATTTACATCGCTGTAGTGGCTTTGGTAGCTCTTAGAACTCAATCACGGCGCATGCATGCCCTCCTGCGAGTTGCAACTCCCGGAACCGCGGAGGAATTCCCTGCTGACGAAGGTGAGACGACTTGAGTAGTTGATGGTTAATTCGAAAGTGAACATTCAAATCGTTAGTGTTGTCGCTCTCTCTCTCTCTCTCTCTCCGCACACTACAGCTGCCTCTCTTCCTTGCTCACCTGCGCGTGCCCTTGCGACATCGCTTCACGTGTAGGAACGATGCCGTCGCCTTCCCCTGACGTCATCGTTCCGTGTAGCCAAATGCATTGAGCTGTCTCTCGTCGTCGCGCTCCCTTGCTTGTTTCGATCGCTTGCTACGATCACCGCGAACCCACGAGTCAGCTTCTCACGTCACACCTTCTCATCCTTCCAGTCATCATGACTCAGTTGCTCGTTTGCCAGTGACGTCAGTGTCGAGTCACTCGATTCCATTGTCCAGCCCGTTACACCGGTAACTGCAAGTCGAGTCAGGCACCTGTGGACGAGGTCAGACAGCGAAACCGTCGAGTTGCGCTTTGCCATTTCCAACACTGCGCACCATATTCAAGGTGACACCACACACGCTAGCGTTACATCTTGGATGGACCGCTGTAGTATTGCTGCTATCACTGTAACTCACCGCCAATGGTGTTGGCTCAGCCCCGGACTACCACCGTCCGATCGCCGTCTTCAAAATTTGAAACGGTTGGCGACGACCGCAAATTCTCAGAGCGAAATTTGGATGATTTATTTTTTTGGTGGGAGGCTCACTTTCGAGAAGCGTCAGCGACCTACCGCAGGAAGCGAGGCGACAACGCTCGGGGGACTCCAGCCAAACAACCCCTTCTAGACGATACGTTTGTGAGAGCGACCAAGTGCATTTGAGCGTGCGTACAATAACCTCGGTGAAGGTGTCCAGCACCGCGACGAGCGCCGACACGGTATCCAGCACCACCAGGATCACCAACACGACCACCAGCGTTTCTGAAAGCACCGCATAATGAACGGCCTTACAGGGATCATACGTACTAGCGAGAGCTTTGGGGGGGAAAAACTACAATGCTAACTATGTATTTGTAAGTAGTTTTGATAGCCGGGTCATTTTGGTGACCCGGGTCGTCGCCAACCGTTTCAAATAATGAAGAGATGCGAGACAGCGCAGTGGATGTCGTGTGTTACCTTGCAATATTCATTTGGTGTTAGTATTGGAAAAGGGGTGTCAACCTCACGACAACGGGACAGGAAACCGGGGCAATTTGCGTAGGTAGATCACTCGCCAACCAAGCACGGCGAGTAGTGCAGCGAGCCCCTGCGAGTGGAACGGGGGCGCTTATTACCTCAGCGAAGCGTAGGCAGCCGTGCTAAGTAGTGGAGCGAGTTCTCGAGCGAGCGACTTGAACTACAAATTTTGTATTATTTAATAACTGCTACCGCCGCGGAGCGGCGGCGCTCGGCTATTGTACTCCGCAAGAGTCATGACACCGGGATCAGAAGAAATGCTCTAACGGGGTGAATATTTACGCTCGGCTAGTATTGTGGGTTCTACTCAAAATTTTCAGGGCCGATTGGTTGAATCGCGCGAGCAGGTGGAATGACCTCGTTTCACTAAACACCCGTTTAAATACGAATTCGGATATAAGCGAACAGCCTCTGCGCGATTGCCACAACTATTTCGGAATTGTATAGGGGCGATTGACGAAACCGGCCAAGATCGGCAAATTCAGGCGGAATTCACAATACTGTCGCCAAACTTACAGTTAACCCTTTAAGACCGGGAGCCTTAGAGGCCCTTAACGGGCCTCCAACGCAACCACGCGATTGACCGTATATACGTTTTCCAGTCACGTCTGATACTGCCCTGTCTACTAAAGGCCCATTCTGGGACTCTAACGGGGCGGGTAAAGAAAGCACCGGAACAATGCTACTGTCGTGAATAGCCAGAATGTATTGGCTAAAATAGCGGCATACGACACTCTTATTGGCCATTTTCTAAGTGGCCCTGAACGGGACTCTAAGGAAACCCCAGGTCCTAAAGGATTGTTAATAAGCCCGGTTTACCAAGCTGTGGCTCGCTCATTTCTGTAGCAGTTGTGCGAATCCATATGGCTGTCTCCACGGAATGTGACTGTGGGGTCTGGGATCGTCAACGGGATTTGCTACAGTACATGGCTCACTCACAAAGAGATCTGCTTCACGAAGTGCATGTACAGTACATGTACTGTACAAGTATGTGCGATTGTCTCCTCGCACAGCACAGTCTTCCAAGTTAGAATACCGGCGTCTGTGAGAATCTCATGCCTCTCTACTCGCTACCTCGTGGCGAATGTTGCCAAATTTACGTGTCGAACATCGATGCCGTGAAATTTCAACGAGTTGAGGCAGGCTAAAGAGTGCCAGCACTCGTGTGGACCACGATCATCAAAAGGATCTCCACCGAGTTTCGCTACGTGTGCACTTCTACTGTCAGCACAGACAACCCCGGCCAATCTAATACCTGTAGTACCTAATATCCTTATGTACTTAATCATTTATCGATCCACCGATTCGGTAGTCAGGCTAAACTATGGAGCTTAATTAATACCTGTCAAACTTCAAACTTAATGCTCGAATGGGAACTTTTCCAATACATTTGCTATGTAAAATTTGCTATTTCATACTTGTTCAGCCGCAGATTAGTGATCAGTGCAAATTTTACATAGCAAATGTATTGGAAAATTCCCAATAGAGTGACATCACATACAAAAAAAACTTCTAATCGGCGTCTGCGTACATGTAATCTGAGATCAGCACCGATCTTCTTGGCGAACATTGGGGCTTGTTTGCGTGCCTAATGATGAAAGGCTTTCGCAAGTCNTGCTTTGAGCTAATCGGGTAACGCAAAAAGGGAGGGGACGGGTATGAGCGGAACCCCCTGTCGTGGACAAGTTGTCCACGGCGAAGCAAGTTACGGAGCTACGACTGGGAGAGTGTGTGCTCCACTCTTACTAATTCCAGTACCTCGAACAACTAAAATGGAGCAGTTGCATCCGGGTCCCTCTGTTGTCTAATCACCCTGTTGTACTTGATAGGAAGTGTGTCCACCGATGGTATTAAGTTGGCCAGGGTTTTCTGTACATGTATCCTCTCCACTGTCACCACTTCAACCGTTTGCTTGTGCACGCATCATCTCGGTAATCGTTCAGGGACGCCTATCTCAATTATTTGAATCCCCGATCCCAGGATCACCGTGCATTTCATACAACTGGCGAGTGAATCACTATCCGAAAGAGTAACCGTATCTGTTGGGCAACAAGGTTCTTTGAGACCACGACTGCTTCTGCACAACTTAGTGGTGGAAGCGATGACCGTCGTCTCTAATTCCCGTCATCCACGCTGAGACCGGACACATTTTGCTTTTGGTACACTCGCTGAAGTTGCCATTAGCGAAATTTCCCACTAGGCCGATGCTGCGTCGAGCGGCGAGAAATATAGTCCGAGTGGTGGTTGTCCTGGTCCTCGCGTTCGTTGTTGACGTGGCTTCGGATGACCCTGTTCAGCTCAGTGAAAGCTACGGGGGTCCCCATGGCACCGCGTTTTCGGATTAAGCGTCGGTCGCAGCTGGAGAAATAGTAAGTTCGCTCACACTCCGTTCAGGCGATCGCGTTGATGGCCTCACCTTGGTCATCTCTGCGCCAACACCAGCGACCTTCACCCACGGCGGAAGCGGTGGAAGCGACCAAACGCTGGTGCTTGGCAAGGATGAGTACATCACGTCAATGGAGGCTCACTGGGGCGAGAAAAGTGGCCACACGCGCATCTTCTACCTAAAGTTCACGACGAGTGCAGGCAACACACTGGTCGGAGGAAGCACGACGGACTCGAGCGCGACGGCGACGGCGCCAGCGGGATACCAGCTGAGTGGATTTTTCGGTCAAGATGGGGACGAGATCGACTTGCTTGGCGCTATCTGGGCAAGTATTGACGTTGTGGGCCCTGGCACAGTAGCACCTGCTGGTGTTTCAGGCTCAGCTTCAGGGTCGATCTCAGAAGATGTGGGCCAGACAGCGATCGTTGTCCCTGACACGTCGGTATCCGGTAGCGGTGAGCAGCACGTGAAGGCGAGCACAATCGCAGGAATTCAACTAAGCGACGTTTTCGGAGGTCCACACGGCAGTGAATTCACGGACGAACCTTCAGCTTCGTCAGGACAGACTGTGAGTTCACTCACTGTCCGTGGTGGAGATCGCGTCGACGGTGTCAGCTTGACGATTTCAGCACCTGCACCTCTGAGCTTTCGACACGGAGGGAATGGCGGAACTGACAGCACTCTCGCTCTTGCTGATGGCGAGTACGTCATCTCGATGGAAGCTCACTGGGGCCAACACAATGCTCACACGCGCGTTTTCTACTTGAACTTCACCACAAACTTGGGGCACTCAGTCACGGGCGGCAAGCCGACTGATGAGCAAGGTGTTGTGACTGCACCCGATGGGTATCAGTTGAGCGGCTTCTTTGGGCGCGATGGCGACGAAATGGATCGACTTGGTGCCATCTGGGCCAGCATTAAGGAGATTGAAGCGACAGCAACGGAGCCCCCGGAAGTTGTAGACGACGACATCCTGTTGAGTGAACTGTTCGGCGGTCCTCACGGTACTGCCTTCTCCGATGTCAATACGCTTGTGTTGGGTCAGACAGCTGGAGGCGTCACGATTCGAGCTGGAGAACGTGTCGACGCTGTGACGCTACACGTAACAGAGCCGGCTGAAGTGTATATGGTTCATGGCGGAACGGGTGGAACCGACAACACGCTCACGCTTGGTACGGGAGAGTATATCAACTCTAGCGAAGCGCACTGGGACAAGAAGCATGACCACACTCGCGTGTTCTACCTCAATCTCGGAACGAATATGAGCAACTCGATCTCTGGCGGAACGCAAACAGACAGTAAAGGTTCAGCTACTGCCCCCGACGGGTACGAGCTCAGCGGGTTCTTCGGATGCTCCGGCGACGGGATCGATCAAATTGGCGCCATTTGGACTCGGATTGCGTCCAAAGGGGTGTCTCTGACAGATGACATGGGGGTGGATCTCGGTTCTTCAGGCTCCGGATCGGGATTTGTTACTTATAGCACCTCGATCCGCAACTGGGTAGGCCCCACCATCAGTGATCCCACCGACAAGGCGTGCTATCGAAAGACTGAAGACTTCGACAGCCACAATATCTGCCCGCTTGGGTACGGCAAGGATGGAGGTGACTGCATCACCTACTGCCCCATGACATACCCCGTTCCGTGCGGTGACGAGTGTCTTCCTCAAAATGGCGACTGCTTGACCGATACACTCAAGAAAATCTTCTCGGTCATCGCAGTGGCGCTAAATGTTGCCACGGACGGCGTGTTTGGCGAGATCCTGACAACATTCAAGGAGGTAGCGCTGGTTATCAACTGCGCTACCAATATGATCAAGGTGAAGGTGCTTTTGAAATACTTGACGCTGATCGAAGGCACCGGACCGACCTCACATGAAGCTCTGCTTGATGCGGCCTACCAGTCAGACGCTGTGCTGGTGGATTTACCCGTGGCTGTGTGCGCTTGTCTCGGAATTCCAGTTCCTGCTGGAGCAAAATACGCCAGCGCAGTGCTCACCGTCGTGGAAAACATCGTGAAGGAAGTCGTTACGAATGGCGACGAACTCACGACGGATACCCAAACGTTCATGAACTTCCTCAAAAACAACGTCACCGCTGATACGGCAGAGACCAGTGTGGATGACTTGCAAGATCTCATGGACTCCAACACAACATGCGGCTGGGAACTCAAGCGTCTCATTGACCGCGTCATCTCTACGGTCAGTGATCTTCGCAATGAGACCAACTCGGCCGTCGACGACATTCGAGTTACAGTGAGCAAGTCGTCGCTCGAGCTGTACGACATTCCCAGGGTCACCAACAACTGCATGGGCGAACTGCTGCACAGCAAAACCCAAGAAGCTGCCTTCGAGACGCGCGACTTGATTCGTAAAACATTCGGCGTGATCATCGACCAGCTCGTAGAATCGGGAAAGACAGACATGGGCAAGTCAGTGTCCTCTGATGACTACATGCTAAACATTGCCGACATGGGCCTAAGCGTCTTGTCGACATTTGACCCCACGGGTCTCGCGTACATGGCGTCCCAGTTCATCCAACCTACGTGCGGACCCACGTCTTTCATCGGAGAGATCGATGATGGAACACTTTACGAGGCTCTGGGCCTTAAAACCGTTGATGACGCCTTCGCGGGCACTTACGGCACGTGGACCAAGTCGGGCGATGGCGTCGTCAACCTCATTTTCGAAAGCACGGACACGAAAGATGTGACGGTGGTTGTCCATTCCGGAGGCGATGAGTACGCGAAGGTGGATGTTGGCGCTGGAGACACCGTCTCCTGGAACAGTACAATCCCTGAGCTAGAGGACAGGACCATGTACCTCGACCGCTGGCGCCCTGGGTTGTTTGGATTGCCTGGTACAGGAGGAGGCTCGTTACTGATGTGGGTTCCCCGGTCAACGGAAGGCGGCCACATCAAGATGCACGTCCGAATTAATCCGAGTTAAGCGTCACGCCGATAGGTGTTCGTAAGTACTTGAGTCCTTGAGTAGACCGAATCAATTCAGTAGTACACTGTCATCATCTCATAACCAAAGTGGTTTGTGGGGCACCACCAAGGTGTTCAATAGCCACAGCGCCGAACCAGGTCCAATCATCGCTCCACAATTCCCGTTCAAATCACGTTTTTCATTCAAATCGAGTTAATCGCGCGAGAAATACTGAATGCCAACGCATGGCGGACAAGTTGTCTCTGGCGTAGCTCATCAGGCTCTGGCATATGGCTGCGTGGGGACTGGAGGACTCGTAGAATCCCCTCCATGTCACACTTCAAAAGCTGTTGCTGGAGTTCGTCCAGGATGACAAGGGACACGCTGAACATGATTCGCCAGCCGTCGATGATGAAAATATCCAACAGGCGAGGTACGAGCGTCGGTGCTAACGTCTCGAATGACGAGAAGAACGTCAAGAACCAGCGCGTGCAGAAGGTAGCCACGTGGACACCCTCAGCTTGGAAGTGTGTGTACAGCTCTGGCATATGTGTCGAGAAGAGTAGCTCAAACTTCGATAGGTATGGCTGTAGCACTGCCATTCCGGGCTCGTACAGATTTCGATCATTCTCCGGCTCAGAAAACCCCACGAACAACCAGAAAATGTCTGCCTCCTCTTCGGCTACTTCAGCTAGCAAACGCACCAAGAAACCCATTCCTTGGCAGTAGCCCACCCGTGGATTATACACGACGTAAGCACGAAGCACCCGACGCAATTTTGCTTCGAGCTCAGAATTTCTGGTACTCAAACTGGTGGCGCATGTGCTGCTGCTGCTCGAAAGCGAGGCTGTCTCTGCGCCGGTTGAGGCATCCTCCTCGCCCTCACTCCTGACGATACTGTCAATCATCTCATTCAAGATGGCCTCGACGGAGTCGTTATTGGCGCTGTCGGCAGCTGAAGTTGACAGCGCTGGCGATGCACTCGACGCAGCTTCTGTGTTTCTGGCATATATGCTCCGATGGCAAGTGCGTACGACATCGACGTCAATTTCCCGGAACCAAACGGCGAGCTGGGCATCGTCATCACTCAGCGACGACACCTCAGTAGCTAGCCCGTCCGCCAACTTCGTTCCTACTTTTGTCAGTAGCTGCTCATACATGCTGTGGCGCCTGTCAGCGGAAAGGTAGTGCGATGCAATTCCGCTTGACCGCCATGGCGTAGATTCGTAAAAGACCGAGAGCCATAGCGAGCTACGAATCACTGGAGACAATCCGCCCGACCTGATGCACTTTTTCCAGATTGGAGCGCTGTTTAGCAAGTGAGAATGCAACCGAAAGTTGACCTGTTTGTGCCAGCATAAATCCCCGTTAGTCACCTCGCCCATGACAGTCAAATAGGAGGTCACCTTGCGCAAGTAAGTCCTTACCTTAGACAGCCGCGCAAGATCTTCAACTCGTAGGTATGACATACATTCGAAGAAGAGCGTGCCATTCTACAAACAAGCAAGCGTCATGTTAGCTCATTGCCGAATACCACCTGCTACACCATCGCAGCACAAACCGTACCTTGTTGAGTAACCCCGACAGATAGTCATCTGCATCGGAGGTCATGGAGTCTGCAGTCAGAAGGGATTTCCCCGGAGATTTACACTCCCTCACATCAATCTCCCACATGCATTCTTCGATCGCCAACCATTCTGTGGGCGATTGCGGAATAACAACTAGCTGCTCACCACACGGTAAACCATAAAGTTAGAAGCGCAAAGCTGAGAGGTACAGTCGTGACTGCAAGTATACCTTGCGAGGTGAATCAACGGTGCCCTGGATGACACTGGCAGAAGTGTCGATTATGGGCGCTGAGCTCTGCCGGATCATTATCGTTTCTCCTGTCGCGTAACTGAGCTTGCCGCGAATAGTTTTGCGGATTGACGAAAGCATGCTGACGGTTCTTCGCGGTGTGATCGGTTTAAAGCTCGCTGTTCGTGGCGATGGGGACGTTGAACGCCGAAGCCTGCTAGACTGCTCTCCGTCGGCATATTTTCCTTGAACCTCTTCGTCATTATCATCCTGTGTAACCACTGGATATGATGCCAGCGTAACCATCTTCGACGTGTCAACCGACTTGTCTACTCTTTGCTGCACCTTTCCACTGTCATTTTCAGACTTGTACACTTGAGGCACCCTTCCAGCCTCAAAGTCCTCGAGTGTGATAGATAAAGAATTACCTTCGTCGTCCTCGTCACTTCCGGAAATCGCTTCGACTCCGTCTGGCGTGGTAGACGAACTTGATCCATCCACCTCGGTCCACCCATCGGATGTCAAACTCGACATTTTACTCAACTTCGAAGAGGTTGTCGATAACGATGCACTGGACGGCGTGTGCTTCACAATTGCAGGGGTCTTAAGCGGTTGGTTGGCTTCGGCAACAATTTCCTGCTCTGAACACGAGAGACTTGCTACGATTGCTTGGTTGGCATTACGGAAGAATATTGCAGTTTGAAGGCGCTGCGAAAACAACAACAACAAATAAATCCTGTCAGAGCCATCACAGAGAGGAGCGCACTCCTCAAAAGTCAACTGACCGTGGTGCTGAACAAATCCGCCGCACTAGCAGCCCCCGACTGATTTGCATCCTCTGCCGCATGTATCGTTAGATTTACCAAAGCTACCATAGCCACACAGGAAAAAAAAGCTTACCCAAGTGGGGCAGCAACGCCGCCTCCGCCTCCTGCAGTGCTGCAACGACTGTGTGTAGATCTAACTCCGTCTGTGCTCGCTTATCATCGTCTTCGAGCCGCGACGACTGCATCTTCAGAGTCACCGCGCGCAGCATCTTCGACTCCGCAGCCAATTTCTCTTGACAATTAATTTCTTCCCTCAACCGGCCATGTCGCTCCAATCTCGCATGCAGCGGGTCCAGCACCGTAAACCGAATCGACTGCTCCAACCTCTCGGCTTCCCCCTGCTTAATCTGCTTTATAGACGCTTGAAAGTCTCCTCCAGCACAACTTTCCACTCCATCCCTACACAAATTACCACAAAACAATCGTTAGTCTCCAAAAAAAAGTAACAATAATAATAATAAAAAATATTCTCTCGTACCTGCAGGTCTCAGAGAAGTTTTCCGCCACTGTAGCCATCGTCGCACAAACCACCTTGCGACATCACGAGTCGTTAAGTAAATATAGAGAGAACATAAAATAAAATACCCAACATATTTTACCGACCTGAATCTGGTCCAGCATCTGTGGCAAGTGCGTCTCGAGCCTCCGGAGGGCTCCATCCTGTCTATTGAACTGCCAGACCGCAGCCTCGAGGAGCGTGGCGTCCTCCTTGAGCGTCTGCTGCTCGTCCTCCTCCTCCGGCGTCTCCCTCACGCCCCCGCGCGGCGCATAGCGGCCAATTTTCCTCCTCAGACCCTGCAACATCTCACGCGCCTCCTTCTGGAAAATCAGGGGAATTCCCCCGCGCGCTTTTCTTCTTGGTGAGCGCGCGTGATTGGCCCTAACTTCCCTAACGGCAACAGCGGCGCGGCTTTCCTTTTCCCTACACCCCAATGCACTACTCTATCGTCCCCTCGCAGCATCCCGTGAAACGGCTGGGTTTTATCGCGATAATTGCCACAAGGAAAGGAAACGCTGCCAGTTTATTTTGCCAAACTTTACCATGGGTTTGTTCCGACGCAAGAAGGAGGTGACCGAGAGGAGGAACGATGCAGGGGAGAAGACGCCGAGCGAGTCGGATCTCCCCCCGCCGCTCCTGATGGTGCTCAACTCGGTGCAAGAAATGGACCGGAAACCGCCCGTGACGCTCGCTCTCATCGGTCCGCTGGCCGTTTGAAGTTGCCTTTGCGGAAGTTTGGGCTCACCGTTTGGTGTTGGCGTTAGGTGTCATGTATTTGCTACATGTGCAAGCGACGCGGACGCCGTCGCTGCTGCTTCCGCTCGCTTTGTGAGTGGGTTGCTGGAATGGTTTGACTGTTGTGGAGATAGTTTACTGAAAATTGCTGTTGCTGTAGATGTCCTGGCAAAGTGGTGGCAAATAGGGATATTGTTGCCGTGTTCATGGCACCGTTCATTCACGCGGAGGAGTTGCACTTGTATCAGAGCATGTGAGTGCAACTGGAGTGGATGAGATTTAGGTTGTAGTAACCTAACTGTTGTGGTAGGCTGTCTTTCCTGTGGAAAGGGTACAAGCTGGAAGGGCGTCTGGGCAGCATCGGCTTCTGCGTGCTTTTGGTCTATTTGATTGCTCTGTCTCAAGTTCTCATCGTGTTTGGAGCGCACTTGGTATCATGGGTTCGTTACCATTATTTGAGCCTGGCTGGTGCTACTGCGTTATACTGGTGTTCTGACGTATCTTGTTGTAGGGAGCGACGCGAGAATGTTTCACAGGTTTTTCAGCTGTGCTCACGGCGATGAAGGTGTTTCTTTTGAAGAATTGGGACGCAAAGTTCGTGAAAAATGCTGCAGATATTAATGGACAAACTTACCACCCCACCTTGCCAGGTCATTTTGAATGTCGACGCGCCAATCTTCATGAAGCTCTACAGCTTCAACGTGCCTACCAAATATGCCGCATGGCTAGAGCTGTTTCTTACATACCTCCTCGTCCCCAAGTTGCCATTGCTGGGTCAAACCGCTGGACTCGTTGCAGGTATGCACCAAAGGAAGAAGAGAAAAAGCGACGCTCACTGATGTGGCGTTATTGCTTTTGCAGGGTACATCTACGTCGTGACTCCAAATGCAGACGCGCTGGTATGGTGTGCATCGCGGCACGTTCAGCAACTCCTCATTCGAGTTGGGTTCGTCAAACGACCCTTTCAGTGGTGGCAGGTCTGGCCAAAATTTGTTGACTCGATGCGACGAAGAAGGCAGTGCCGAGCAGCACCGAAAAAATAGGTATTTAACTGCCTCAAGACGCGGTCTTTACATTTTCTTTGTGATTAGAGACGAGTAGCTTGACCGTCATGCGGCGTCAAGTTGATGAGTCATAACTCTGCTCGACGTCAACTTAGATTAGGCGCTGGAAGCTCTCGGGCTGGATGCTGTACTGCGCGGCCTCGCCTCCGCCTCTGCTGAGCTCTTCCAGCATGAAGGTCACCACTCCACAATTACTCATCTTGGCCGACTTGGCCTCGTGGTGCACGTCTCGAGGGAAGAACTCGCGGCAGAACGCGCGGAACCACAGCGAGTGGCCGTACACGACCACCACGTCCTTCTGCTGCTTGAAGACCCAGTGCGCGAACGTCAGCAGGCGGTCGCGGCCACTGCCCAGCACCGCCTTGTTGCCGTGGCTCTCCGCCACATTGAACAGCTCGTCGTGACGCTTCTCTCCGCGCGGAGCCTGCACCAGCACCTCATGCGAATGCATGGCGTGTGGCTGGCTAATGGCCAGCGTGTCCACGTTGCGGCCGATCTCCTGCAGACACGAGAGCACGTGGATCTTCTCGCCGGGCGCCTCCAGTCTCGACGCCGACGCGATGCGCGCCGTGTCGATGGTGCGGCGCAGGTTGGACGCGACCACGACGCTGCCGGGCAGCGAGCAGCCCAGATAGCGGAGCAGCGCGCGCTCCTCCGTCTGATGCGGAGAGTGGCGGTGTGGCGGCGTCTTCCCTGTTCCTGCTAGTGCTGTGTGAGCGTCGTCTCCAGTGCCGCCGAGCGAGCAGAGCGCCGCCTCGCACACGAGGTCCTGCAGACTCTGCGCCTGGAAGCGGCCGCGCCGACTGAGCGGCGAGTCCAGAAACACCGAGTCGCCCGAGGGCAGCAGCAGCCACTCGCGCCCCACCGCGCGCAGGAGACGCACGAGCGCGCGCAGGTTCAGACCGCGGTTGAACACGACGTTCCACTCAGACTCGGCGTGTCGCACGAACAGGACGCGCTTGCGCTTGGTCACGACGGCGGTCTGGGGCTCCATGAGCAGCGCGGTCGAGTCGGCGTCTGCGCTGGACGGGGAGGAGGAGGCAGAAGACGACGAGGACAGCCAGTGCTTGTCGCTCGAGAACAAGAGGTGCAGCAGCGCCACGCAGAAGAGCTGCAGCTTCCAGAAGACGTGGTCCGCGGCGTCCAGCAGCGCCGGCCACACGCCCAGAGTTAGCAGGCGGCGATGCACGCCGCGGTTCATGGGCGGAATCACAACTTGGTGCTTCGCAAGTCAGCAACTGCCGCACTGGCCAATCGGAGCGCGTATATTGAACTGTTTCGATTCGAACAGCTTCTAACAGATACAAACTTGGACAGAACCGTGTAAACTCTGATTTGATCAACACTTCA
>LGTU01001457.1:0-14095 GCA_001314425.1 Phytophthora pluvialis | reverse complement strand
CATGTCTGACGTCCAGGAGCGGCAGGACGAGGTTCCAGACGAAGATGAATACTCAGATTCTGATTCTGATTCTGTTGCGGGGCTTGATGACGTCGAGCTGGTGGATGGCCAGCACGTGGCACGCGCAGATGCAATTCTTCGTGATTGTGGCTCAGCGGGCCGTGGTTACGAGTTAAGGCTGCGGCAAAATGCTAACGTACCAGTGGCTGTCCATATGCAAGGCACGGGTGCGTCGCGACCAGTGACCGTCTCGATTCCGCTATTTAGCGAGGATCTGACAAGTGTTAAAAGCGGGAATGCGTTCACTAGTGCCGTGGTGGATTTTTGCATTTCAAGGTACACAAGAAGCTCCGAAGGTATTGTGTTCTCGGTGGGGTCGGCCATCTTCGTTGACATTAACGCTGCGTATGCATCTCGTGAAAAGGTACTCCGAGAAGATGGACATGGAATTACCGGAGAGATGGCGTGGAATGATTACCGCTACATTTTGGTGCCTCTCAACCTGAATTATCACTGGAGTTTAATTGTGATCGAAAGTCCAAGCGCTGGATGTAAAGTTTTTTTACCACATTAACTCGCTTCGTGGGGCACACCACCCCGAGTATTTGTTTGCTGTGCTGCAGTGGTTCTTCTCCGTCATGAATTCAAGCAGCCAAGTGCCAGTCGAGACGCAAGGATATTCTTACGTGACCAAGCCACGCCAAACAAACGAAGTCGACTGTGGCATATACATGATGCACTACCTCTACAAGGTCAACTGCTACGTAAACGAGCACAAGCCTCTCTCACTTGCTGATGCAATGGAGACGCTGACCAAGAGTTCGTTCAATGCTTCAAGGGCGTCAAGAGCGAGAACCTCGCTTTACGAGCAGCTGATGAAGACAGCTTAATCTCGCACCAGTGCTTAAGGCTCTGCAATATAAGACTGGTTATATTTGATATTATATCGTACTGCGTTTGCATTTGCGTCGCAGCTTGCTGTACACCGTTAGATAATCAATCGCGCCAATTTCAGTGAGCGTACCTATTACAGTATGTCGCTTGTCGTGAATACTCAACTCTACAATGCACTGTTTTTACTCTTCGGGGAGCCTGGTCTATGCTGTTTTTGGTTTTGATCCATTCGCGTTTTGCTTATGTACTTTACCCGGATGCCACCACCCCGCGGGCATCAAATCCCCTAGCTCGCACATTTTGTCACATTGAGACTCTGGTCTCTGGTTGCGCTGCCAGCGTTTCAGAAGTCAGCTGAAAGCTCGTCTCACTTGCTCGTAAGTATCCAGAATAATACGCGAAGCAACAGCGTCGCATGGCAGGACCTGGAACGCCGTGAAGAGAGCGCGATTTCTTTCGCATCGCACGCCAACGGATGGAAGGCGCCGCAATTACGCAGCGCAACAGCGTGGCAGGCGCTGGCTTACAGCCCCGCGATGAAACGGCGCCGCGGCGGCGAGCGCCACGAAAGCGGCGAACAGCAGGGCAAGTCGATCGTGGCGACGACTCGGACGACACCCAGTGGGTGGGGGAACATGCCGACGACTTCTTACGCCTCCACCATGTAGAAGTGGTCGCTCCAATCGCGGCGCCGGGATCCCGCGACCCCCGCGAATGAGAGCACGCGAGGGCTACAACTCTCAGAAATATACACGCGGCCGCGATGACGCTCTGGCTAGCGGCAGCGACTTAAATACGCGGCTGGAACGGCGCCCACAGACGCCCATGTTGTGGATAGTGCCGCATAATTGTACATGTACACACGCTGCATTCGGTCGCCTCAACGAGCTGGTCGCAGCCTTCGAATTGGTTGAAGCAATGTTGCCTTTTTCGGCTAGCGGCACCAAACGCGTTTCGGTGCTCACAGTGGTGCATTTTGTAGCTAAGTCTGCGGTTAAATAGGCTGGCACCGCGCTCAGAGCGCCGCGGCGCGCGCCACCATCTCAACCAGCTCCGGCCGGTGCTGCAGCAGCTCGCGCGCCTCGTCCAGGGAGACCTGCCACAGCAATTTTGCATTAGCTTTTTTTTTTTCCTTTTTGCATGGCGACCTTCGAGCAGTTGAAGGGGGACGACTGAAACGTACCCATTTGCGCTGGCGCGTGTTCTCGGCCCAGTCCTCGAACACCTGCGTGGCCTCGAGCCTGAAGCCGTAGAAGCGGCACGGCTTGCCCTGCTGGCTCACGAAGTCGAGCGCGCCCAGCGAGCCCACAATGTCGCCCGTCACCTGCAACGTCAGCAGCAAACACACAACAAACAGCGAGTCAGTAAGGAGCGCCGACTGGCAAAATGGACGTCGATCTGTAGACGCACCCCCGCTTCCTCGTCGGCTTCGCGCAGCACGCTCTCCACGACGGACTCGTCGCTCTCCCATCCGCCCTTGGGCAGGATCCACTGCGTCGGGTGCTTGGAGCTTGAGATGAGCAGGAACTCGTCGCCGACGGCGAGGCGGCGGCGCGAGACCACGATGCACGCCAGCAGCCGCGTCTTGCCGTCGTAGCGCTGCTTGTCGCGCCCCACGCGGGACTGCAGCAGGCGGCTCGACAGGCGCGTGCGGCCGTCGGCCAGCAGCTCCTTGTGCATGCCCGTGGGGCTGCGCTTGTGGTGGGGCGGCGACAGCACGGGCCGCGCCACTGTGGCGTCCGCGGCGCGGTTGCTGTCGAGGCTTGGGCTCTCGGTCATTGCAAGGCGGGGAGAGGGGGTCAGGAATGGATCGCGGGTTAGCAGCAGGCGGCAGAAACGCTGGCAGGAGCTTGCTGGCTTCTCGGGGTCAATAGCGAGCGTCGAGCACAGTACTGAAGGTGGCTGCAAACTTGGTTGTCGAGTAACGCCCGTGCTCGGATTGGCTGAAAATAGATGTAGCCATTTGCGTGGCTTTGCAGCGACTTGTCCTCTTCAAACTGTCCTCTTCGTTGCCGTGGGTGTCCTTCTGATGGCACCACTTCGCCGGTGCAATGGGGTCAAGTAATCCCGCCGATCCACTTCGATGCGGGGTCAAGCAATCACCTGGCCAAAGTCACCAAGTACTGCAATGGCTTCTAAACCACCATTCACGACTGGAGCAATGGGAGCAGCCACGTTGCAGGCCCCACTTGCAAATTCCCCAGCAACAACAACAACTGACCCGCCATGGCCCCCACCACATCCGACAACACCCCCACACGCATGCCGTACCGCTTCCTGGGCGACTCCGGTCTCCTGGTTTCGCGCCTCTCGCTCGGCAGCTGGATGGACGTCAACGACAAGTACACGGTGGACGCCTGGTACGACATGATGGCGCTCGCGTTCCAGAACGGCATCAACTTGTTCGACAACGCCGAGATCTACGGCGCTGGTCTGGCCGAGAGGAACATGGGCGGAGCCATCCAGTAGGGCATCGACCACGGCACGTGGGCTCGTGAGGACCTCGTGGTTACCACGAAACTCTACTTGGGCTCCAAAGGTTTCGTGGGAGCTGGTCCTAACGACCAGGGCATCGGCCGCAAGCACCTTGTGGAGGGCGCCAAGGCGTCACTCAAGAGACTGGAGCTCGACTACGTGGACGTCTTGTTCTGCCATCGCTCGGAGGTCTTCACGCCCATTGACGAGACGGTGAGAGCCATGAACTTCGTCATCAACCACGGGTGGGCGCTCTACTGGGGCACGAGCTCGTGGAGCTCGGCGGATTTCAAGGAGGCGTGCGACGTCGCGGATCGCCTCGGCCTCGTCCGCCCCATCGTCGAGCAACCCGAGTACAACCTCATCGAGCGCTCCAAGGTGGAGTACGAGTACGTCGATCTATACAACAAGTACAAACTCGGCCTCACGACGTGGTCTCCGCTGTCGTACGGCGCGTTAACGGGGAAGTACAGCGCTGGAACCCCTCACGGCTCTCGTCTCAGCTCGGACTACTGGAAGTCGTTCACGCCGGACTTTGCTGACCGAGTCGCCAAGGCGGGCAAGCTCAAGCCACTGGCAGAGTCGTTGAACTTGTCCATGGCGGTGTTCGCTATCGCCTGGTGCCTCGCCAACGACAACGTGTCGACGGTGCTGATTGGCGCCAAGACTGCCAAGCAGCTAGAGCAGAACTTGGAAGCGCTAAAGGCTGTGGAGCTGATCACGCCGGACGTGAAGGCGAAGGTTGATGCGCTCATGTCGTGCATCCCCAAGCTGGGCCAGCCTGACGAGGTGGCTATGATTCGCGGGTGCCACCTTTGAGACCGTAAGTAGTGTGCGAGAGCAGCGATCTAGAGGTAGTGGCGCTCCCAGTACCAGGGTTTCCTACTGCGAAATATCAACAACGACGTTCTGCTGCTCTGCCGTCTACGAGTGACAGACAAAAGGATCCTCACGCATTGAACAAACCAAACCAAAATTACCATTCAAACCAGGTTTCAGTTGTACTAAAAAACTCCAAACCAAGTAAACGGGTTTTTCAAACCTCTGGGCTGGTTTTGGAATGAGCGTTTCGTGGTTTGGTTTGTTCAAACCTTGTTTGGAGCTAAACGGGCCCAATATTACTGGCGCTATCAACTTCAGAGCTCTGGAAGGGAAGCAGTTCGTACTCGCAGTTGCACCACAGCTTACCGGCTCCGACAGACTACGATAAGATATGCTATTCCATACCAAAGCCAAACAAGAGAAGAACGCGACACATTGCCACGAAAGCGTCTCTGATGCAGATGCAAGTCGACCGACTACACATCGATACAAAGCCTGTCATGGTTCTCTACAGCTGAAGGTGGGAACTGAACGATTCCAGTATTTTGGTATTGTTTCCTTACGAGATCGACTGCGTGTATCAAGATGTACAACCGCAAGTCGCAAGTGAGCGCCACTAGATCAACTTACAGGTGCTTCGCGCGCACCATCGCCAGTCCATCGGGCTTGGGCAGCTCCGGAGCGAACGGCACCAGACTCTCGATCTCCGTCTTCACGGCCGGAGTGATCTTGTCCACCGACTCGATGGCCTTCAAGTTCTGCTCCAGCTGCGCAAGCGTCTTCGCTCCGACCATGACCGTCGACACCTTGTCGTTGCTCACACACCAAGCCAGAGCGAGCTCCGCCAGCGAGATGCCGAGCTTCTCGGCCACCGGCTTGAGCTTGTCAGCCTTCGCTACACGCTCCGCAAAGTCCGGGGTGGCCGCCTTGTACATGGGGCTTTCCATCCGCGAGCCTGCCGGTGTCCCCGTACTGTACTTGCCGGTCAAGGCGCCGAACGACAGCGGTGACCACGTCGTGAGGCCGAGCTTGTACTTCTGATACAGGTCCACGTACTCGAAGTCCACTTTGTTGCGGTCCAAGATGCTGTAGACGGGCTGCTCCACGATGGGGCGGATCAGGCCGAGGCGGTCGGCGGTCTCGCACGCCTCGATGATCTGAGCAGCGCTCCATTGACTGGTCCCCCAGTAGAAGGCCCAGCCCTGCTCGATGACGAAGTTCATGGCTCTCACAGTCTCCTCAATGGGCGTGAAAGGTTCCGGGCGGTGGCAGAAGATGACGTCCACGTACTCCTGGTCCAGGCGCTTGAGAGAGGCCTTCATGCCTTCGACAATGTGCTTGCGGCTCAGACCCTGTTCGTTGGGACCAGACTCGACCGTGAACTCCTTGGCCCCGAAGAAAAGTTTGGTGGTGATCACGAGGTCCTCACGACTCCACGTGCCCTCGGCGACGCCCTTCTTGATGGCTGCACCCATGTTCTTCTCGGCGAGGCCTCCACCGTACGCTTCGGCGTTGTCGAAGAAGTTGACCCCGTGCTCGAAGGCCAGCTTCATCATGTCGTACCAGGCCTCGGCCGTGTACTTGTCGTTGACGTCCATCCAGCTGCCGAGCGAGAGCTTGGAGACGAGGAGCCCAGAGTTCCCGAGGAAGCGGTAGCTCATGCGCGGGGTCTTGTTCTCAGTGCTCGTGGTCGCCATGGCGCTTAACAGTTGGTGATGGAACGGAGACTTGTCGGTACGACGTTGAATTCCGAAATGAGCGAGATCTCAACGGCATCGCAGCAACCCGCACACAGGACGCCAACCAGCATTGTCCTCTTGTTAAGGCTCATCGTCACTTAGTCAAGGTGGCGGGAAGATCACGGCAGCGATTACTTTACCGCCGATGTCACGAAGAAAGATTGCTGCTCCCCGTAAGCACGCTTTGTCACCGGTGTCCAGTCAACATCCACGGCTGCTGATTGCTTAACCGCAGCATACAGTCACAGGCTCAAGCTGATTGGGCACCAAGTTGAAGTGGTTGGGCCGAGATTGCTTGACCCCCGTCCTGTGGATTTACGCCATCCCCCCTCGCCTGATGTCGGCATTGCGCTTGACGAACTTGAGACCATTTCGGAATTCACCACCGACTACGCACCACAGCCACCTCACCAGCCCACCCACCCAACACTACGTTCACCATGGCCCCCTCTACTTCTGACGATGCCAAAGCCGCTTGCATGAGCTACCGCTTCCTCGGGAACTCCGGCCTCCTCGTCTCCAAGCTCTCGCTCGGCAGCTGGATGGACTTCGACGACCAGTTCACCCCAGACGCCTGGTACGCCATGATGAAGATAGCCTTCGAACATGGCATCAACCTCTTTGACAACGCAGAGATCTACGGCCGCGGCCAGGCGGAGAGGAACATGGGCGCAGCCATCAAGAAAGGGATCGATGGAGGCGTGTGGAGCCGCGAGGACCTGGTGATCATCACCAAGATCTTCTACGGCTCCTTGGGCTTCCTTTGGTAAGGGCCCAGCAAGTGGATTGCCGCCCAACGCCCAGGGCCTCAGCCGCAAGCATATTGTCGAAGGAACGAAGGCCTCGCTTGAGAGGCTGCAGCTCGCGTACGTGGACGTGATCTTCTGTCACAGCGCCGACGGGTTCACTCCGATCGAAGAGACCGTGCGCGCCATGAACTTCGTCATCCAGCAGGGCTGGGCCTTCTATTGGGGCACGAGTTCTTGGAGCGCCGCTCCGACCGTCGAGGCGTGCGAGATCGCCGATCGTCTGGGCCTCGCTCGCCCGATCGTGGAGCAACCCGAGTACAATCTGATCGAGTGCAACAGGGTCGAGTTCGAGTATTAATACGTCGACCTCTACAAGAAGTACAAGCTTGGCCTCACGATGTGGTCGCCGCTGGGCTTCGGTACCCTCACTGGCAAATATAGCTCCGGCGGTGCTAGCGACGGCGCTCGCCTCCAAACGCCAGAGTGGTCCGCTGTCGTCCCCGACTTCGTCGAGCGCGTCGCGAAAGCTGAAAAACTGAAACCCATCGCCGAAGCGCTGGGCGTTCCGATGGCCCTCCTCGCCATCGCCTGGTGCGTCTGCAACGACAACGTCAGCACGCAGAACCTGCAAGCGCTGGACGTGCTCCCCAAACTCACTCGTGACGTGAAAGACAAGATCGAGGCCGCTCTCCCATTCGTGCCCCATGCACCGGAGAAGGACTGGGCCTCTCACATGCGTCAGCGTCACCTGTAGGGGGGACCACCATCTTTTACGAGCACGAGGCTGATGAACATGTAGCAAGTGAAGGGTAGGAGGCAGAGTACTGTGCTTTTTGGTCGACCCAAGTCGTGCAAAATGGCTACACTTACTATGTTACAGTTACTGTATTCAGTTACTTACGAAATACTTTCGTGGTAGTCACGAAAGGACGCATACGGATCTTGAAGCTCACTTTGGCGACCTTCGAGTGTAGCAACATGCGAGCTCCTGTGCTGCTTCTTGCTCTGGCCTTCCTATACGCCGTCCATGCAGCGGACGAGTCGGATAGTCCGGAGAAGGACCTCATCTCGCAGTATATCCACGTGCCGACCTCCTGCGAGACGGAGAACTGCGTGGCAGGCGGCTGTCTGTTCGAGAACTGCGCCTCCCCGCTGTCGTGCAGGGGCGGACTCTGCTACTTCCGGTGCGTGCATGGGCTCAGCTGCTCAGAGCTTGTTCTGGTTCTTTTGTTGCTGTGGTGCAGTGCCGCTTGACTCCCAAAACTCATAGCGGCGCGACGTACTCCGTGTCTCGTGGCAGGAAGTGCAAGGAGGCCGTGTGCGAAGGAGGAGCCTGCATCTTCGACAATACGGCCGAGGCCTCGTGTCCTGGCGGTGGCTGCCAGTTCGTCAATGTCCCGACGACGCTGGGAGATGGGTACTGCGACGGCGGAGGTTGCACGCTGGAAGGAGACAGCCACCCGTCCAGCTTAACCGGTTCGCTCGCTGAATGAGCTAGGGCGGCATCTTGAGCTCGGCCTCGTTTGGATTCAAGTGTCGGGAGTGGCAATCACAGCAGGAGGCTAGAGGCTAATATAATACGCTGTCTTTCTTTCTCGTTATTTGTCCAAAGCGCTGAGTGCAGTAGCAGAACTTCTCGTTTTCGTAACAAACTGGTAAAGAGTTGCCTTGGACCTGCCCACTTGTAAGGATAATGGCTCACGGTGACGTGCCAAGGCTGTGTGCTCAGTGTTCTCAATGAGACTGCGTCCAGCCAATGTTTTTGGGTTGAGAGAAGCTCCCATGAACGTGTCACTTTTGGCCTTCATATCCGGGGTGAGAAAATGTTGAGCGTGCTCAGCACTTGCAGCTACTTAGACAAGTCTGTTCTCGTCAACATCTGCCCGACACAACACAATTGCAGGCACCGCCCGTCAGAATCTTGGGTATTCATATACGGTATTACCAAAGCCTACTCCGTTAGTAGTGGATAAGAGGGTGCACGGGCCATATGCGTTCGGACTCGAGCTCTACAGCTACGGGGCTATCGAAGAACCCGAGATACTCCTCGAGCGTCATGAGCTCTTCTCGACTGAGCAGCCACTGCACAAGATCGCTGGACGGCAGGAACGTCTGGTCTGTGTTCGAGAGGTTGGTTAAGCACTTGCGGATCTCCCCAGGTGGCATCGACCCGATCTTCTTGATGAACTTGATGAGGTTCAGGAAGGTCTCAACGATGCACTGCGAAGCCGAGTCGTCTGCCCACTCGCCCGCATCGCTGCGGTTGAGCACGATCTTCTTAAAGTACAGTCCCTGCAGAATCCTAACGCCATGACCATCGCAATTGGCCAGGATCTTCATGGAGCTAGCCTCGATGATGTGTTGCCGCTGAAGTTGCTCGAGAATGGCCACGAACTGCTCGGCCGTCGTCTCCAGGAACACGACGATCGTCGCGTCGTGCAGCAGCACGAGCCCCGTGGCCTCGCACTGGAGCTGGCTCAGCAGATTGGCGAAGTGCTCCTGCGTCTTGCGGGTGTTGTCGATCGACGGGTCCGCCAGCCTGCCCAGCACGGTGGACCTCGACAGCCGCAAGTCGAACTTGGCGGAGGCCTTGACGTCGCCCAGCGAGCTGCTGCTGCTGCCGTGGCGCGACTGTCCTGGGTTGTCCTCCGTGGCCTCTCCAGCCTCCTGCTGCACCTCCTGCAGTCGTCGAGGCTGCGGCGGGTTCACGAACGCCAGCGCCTCCGACAGCGAGGGCCCCAGCAGCTCCAGCGCGTCGAACGTCGACTGCGACGAGGCATCTCCGGCGTCCGCCGAGTCTGGACTCGCGGGTTTGGGCTGGTCGGCCGCGTCCTTCAACGCCACAGGCGAGCGAAGGCGCGACGCGCTGCTCGCGAGCGAGTGCGACGAGCCCGAGCGCCCGGGGGCTCGCGTCGTTGCCGAGCGGTTCACGGGCTTCTCCATCGGCATTGGCGCAACAGCTCACAAATGCACCAGGAGACGCGTCGATTCGCTTCAACTCGAGGTGACGCACACGTTTTAACATCGCAGGTGTTTTACGTCAACGTTGTCTCGACCAATGACAACGCTGGGAGCGTACAGTACGCGGCCGAACTTCGTATCCCTTCATATTGTATTCCCTGTTGTTCCAGATGCGACTTGCGGAAGTTCTCACCACCTTTCCAATGTCAACGTTGAACCTTCAGAAACGGATGCTGTCAGCCCAACGTTCACAGCGACTACGGTATGCGACGTTGGATCCCCGATCGACGCCTCACAACCGAAAGCACCGTGCGACGCGCAGGTAGCCGCCACCTCGTCGCTCTCTTCGCTCCCATCGCTGCGCCATGGCGGTGCTGTCCAAGTCGCAGGCCGCGTCGGGCGCCGTGTCCATCGCCTCCATCGTGCGTGCGCGCGCTCTGCTCTGCCGCCCGCCTTGTACCCATCTATCCACTTCACTAACTGCGTCCCGCGTCAACTGCCCCATTGCGCGCTATGTATAGGTGGCGTTGGCCGTGGCGATCCGCGAGCACGGGCAGAAGAAGGCGAACGCGGGCTTCGCCATGGAGTCCGAGTTCATGACCAAGAAGCAGGGCAGCCGCCAGAAGGTGGCGGTGAACGCGGAGTTCTACCGCCGCTTCCTGCGCCTCTTCAAGGTCATCGTGCCCGGCCCGTTCGCGGCCGAGGTGGGCTTCGCGGCGCTCGTGGCCGTCATGCTCGTGGCCCGCACGTCCTTCGACATCGTGGTGCTGCACACGTTCACGGCCGTGGAGCGGGCCATCATCTCCCGCTCGCAGACGGACTTCCTGCGCCACCTGCGCCGCTTCGTGGCCATCATGCTGCCCATGAGCTGCGTCAACAGCCTGCTCAAGTACGGCCACACGGAGCTCAGCCTGCGCTTCCGCACGCGGCTCACGCAGCACCTCTACGCGCAGTACGTCAAGGGCTTCGTCTACTACAAGGTGTCCAACCTGGACAACCGCATCTCGAACGCGGACCAGCTGCTCACGGTGGACGTGGAGCGGTTCAGCAACTCGGTGGCCGACCTGTACTCGAACATGTCCAAGCCCGTGCTGGACATCGCCATCTACGCCGTGAAGCTGTCGTCCACCATCGGCGCGGAGGGCCCCGTGCTCATGCTGAGCTACCTGGTGGCGTCCGGGTGCTTCCTCACGTGGCTCCGGCAGCCGACCAGTCGGTTCACCATCGCGGAGCAGCAGATGGAGGGCAACTTCCGCTTCATGAACTCGAGACTCATCACGCACAGCGAGGAGATCGCCTTCTACAATGGCAACGTGCGGGAGAAGCGCATCTTGGACCAGTCCTTCACGAGGCTCATCGACCTCGTGCGCAGCTCGCAGCAGTTCCGCTTCTCCATGAGCGTCATTGACAACATCGTGGCCAAGTACCTGGCCACGTTGGTCGGGTACGCCGTCTTGTCGAAGCCGTTCTTGGACATGTCGAACAAGCGCTTGGAGCACACGACGTATGCGGAGCGGATGGAGGACTACTTCCGGTCGGGGAAGATGCTGCTGAAGATGTCGGAGGCGATGGGTCGGCTGGTGCTCTCGGGTCGTGAGCTCACGCGTCTGGCAGGGTTCACTGCTCGTGTGACGGAGATGATCGACGTGCTGACCGATCTGGATAACGGCAAGTACCAGCGCACGATGCTCAAGGCCGAAGATGAGGATCTTTCGGAGGAGCTGAATGCGCAGTCCACTTCTGCGGAATCGCTGGGCCTGTACCCGAACAAGGGCGAGATCCACTACCGTGACCACGTGATCCACTTCCAGGACGTGCCTCTTGTGACTCCGAACGGTGACGTGCTGGTGCCGTCGCTCAACATTCAGGTGAAGTCTGGCATGAACGTTGTCGTCGCAGGACCCAATGGCTGTGGCAAGAGCTCGCTTTTCCGTATTCTTGGCGAGCTGTGGCCGATGTTCGGTGGCCAGCTGACGAAGCCGGAGCGCAATGGACTGTTCTACATCCCGCAGCGTCCGTACTTGACGTTGGGCTCGCTTCGCGACCAGATCATCTACCCCCACTCGCTTAAGGACATGCAGGCTTGCGGAAGAAGGGACGAAGACCTGATGCACTACTTGGAGAAGGTTCAGCTGGGCCACCTCGTCGAACGTGAAGGCGGATGGGACGTCATTCACGATTGGGCAGATGTATTGTCCGGCGGTGAGAAGCAGCGTGTGGCTATGGCTCGCTTATTCTACCACAAACCTCAGTTTGCCATCCTGGACGAGTGCACATCTGCTGTCAGTGTGGATGTCGAAGGCGCAATGTACAACTACTGTCGCGAGCAGAACATCACGCTGTTCACGGTGTCGCACCGCAAGTCGCTGTGGTCGTACCACGAATATGTGCTTCGGGTGCGTACGATGGTGGTCATACCTGCTTTCTATTTGCTCATGCTAACGCTCGCTTGTTCGTTTGTTTGTTTGTTTTGCAGTTCGATGGTCGTGGTCACTACGAGTTCAAAAAAATAGACGAGGTCGACGAAGCGTTCGGCTCTTAAGCGCACTCGATTGATCTCTCCGGCCGCAGGTCGCTGAGCCTGTGACGCTGAGCAGTGTATTTGTCCTTCAAAATTCCAGTTAAACTCTTGAACACTTCGTTGCAACTTACGCGTTGTAACTGTGGTGTCTATTAGATGCAGAATGGATTCAAAAGCGCCTCGCAGCCCGAGTTGCAGCCACGGGTTCTATGGTTCCTCTATCTCTACCTATCTAGCTAACGACATGCTCTTGTCATATCCGAGCAGGAACAGCGCGCGCGCCAGTTCGTGCTCGCGTGGTCTCGCACTCTCGCCCCCAAGACCTTCCCGCCAGCTCTCCATCTCGGCCAGCGTCGCCTCCATGTCAGCCGCGTCTTGAGTCTGGAACAGTCGAGCGAAGAAGACTTTGCCCTGGCTTCTCACTACAGCATCATGTACGGGGTCCAGCAAGTCTCGCAGCCAGCTCCAGTTGTCGTCGTTGAGCACGGTATCCGCTACGCCCAAGTGCTCCAGCTCCTCTTGACGGCCGTCGTCGCTGCCACAGGAGCTCGGTGGGGACTGCGGTTGCATCGATTCTACATCGCTGATGGTGCCGTGCAATGCGTCGGAGGTGAGTGAAGGCGCCATTGGGACGTTGCTGGACGATGCTGCAGTGCTGGAGGCAGGCAAGGGCAAACTGGAGTGCGTGGCGTGCTATCTTAGCCTTTCGTCCGTTACTCGTGCCTCTTCGCGGGCCAAGCACTGGCTCTGACTCGCTCACAGACACAATACCGAACCGCAGCTCGGCAGCTTCAAATCCTGGTCGGGGATCCCTGGGGAATTCACTCCACGCTGTAGTCCAAGTCAACATCCTCGACCACTTAGCTGCAGAGTTGGTCGATGGTCTTCAACTGGTACAGTAACAGCACTCACTACACCGACGTCGTCTCCTGCCACCATTTACAGGCTTCCACGCCGATGGAAGCCTGTAAATGGTGGCAGGAGACGACGTCGGTGTAGTCGACTTCCGTGACCTCGACAATGTGCTTGTGACAGCAAATCCGTGCTCCTGGTTGGTCCTGCGAGCAGGTTTGGAAACCGGAGGTTGCAGGAGTCATCGTATCCAGGATAATCTCTTTGTTTGGCTTTGGTATGGATATTGTGGCGTGAGTTCGAGCCGGTGAACGTGGTGCACAGCGAGCACACGTATGAACTTCTTCCCTGTCAGTATCTACGGCTCCAGAGGAGAGTGTAGACCTGGACGTGTCGAATGACAAGGTGTCGATGGTGATGATCTCGACGGCGCAGCTGGCACTGAAGTTGAAGGCGCTGGAGATTGAAGAGAAGTTGACGCCCGAGGTGAAAGAAAAGATCGAGACTTTCATGTCAACTGAAGACAAGCTTGACCGCATGCCGGGTCTGCATGTGCAAGATTGAGGTGGAGGCGCCGTGTGCGCATGTCCAGTTGATAACGACTTCCAGTACCGGTACCTAGTCCGAGAGCGCCCACCTCGGATTGTTGACGAAGTTCATGGCTCACACAGTCTCCTCACCGCCGATTCTTAATACCGAGGTGACGAAGATTGCTTAACCCCTGCCAGTGTCTCATCAGCGCCAGCTTCAAATCCTGAACGTGGTGTCTGGGAGCTTAACCGCAGCATACAGTCACAGGCTCAAGCTGATTGGGCACCAAGTTGAAGTGGTTGGGCCGAGATTGCTTGACCCCCGTCCTGTGGATTTACGCCATCCCCCCTCGCCTGATGTCGGCATTGCGCTTGACGAACTTGAGACCATTTCGGAATTCACCACCGACTACGCACCACAGCCACCTCACCAGCCCACCTACCCAACACTACGTTCACCATGGCCCCCTCTACTTCTGACGATGCCAAAGCCGCTTGCATGAGCTACCGCTTCCTCGGGAACTCTGGGCTCCTCGTCTCCAAGCTCTCGCT
>LGTU01001455.1:0-17274 GCA_001314425.1 Phytophthora pluvialis | reverse complement strand
CCCATCTTGTCGTAGACCTCGATCATCTCCTCCGGGACCGGCTCGCTGCCCTTGTCGTGTATAAGGGGCTTTTTCGTGCGCTGTGGCCCGCGCTTTCGTTGGGCCCGGCACATGATTTTTAATGCTTCTGTATGTGCTCCGACTCTGAAATCCAGAGCTTCACCGTGTGTAAGCACGGCGTTAGTTATTTTTAACGATAGCCAACCATCTACGTGCCTCCAGTCATTCTCCAACTCTACAATTCTTGGCCAGCAGTACTCCTGCCTGTTCCCCAAGCAACAACTCTCACTTTTCATTTCTCGGCACTATACGAACCCACTCCCCAAGTCTCCAGCAGCTCCATGGTTTGCGTGACCCATCCCCCTCGCCCAACCTACAGCAACGCGCAAATTGCTGGTTTCTACTTTCGCCCGTGTCACAACGGGAACAACGAAGTGATTCCTGAGTACTTTCGCTGCCGTTGTGGCACGGTGCGAAAGCAAACTCATCAGAATGGGTACTCGAATCTGATGCAACATGTGCACAGAGAGCATTCTGACTACGAGGCTGTCATTCTGGACGCGTCGACAGCGGAGACAGGGTTTGTGATTAACTTCATGCACCACTCAGCTCTGAATTTGTACGGGTGGATGGTTTGGATTGTTCAATGCAATCTGCCGCTCGCATTTTGCGAGAGCCGCGAAGCGCGACGGTAAGTATATACTTGTTTTTACTATATGTTATCTGTCAGAGTCTAACATGCATTTTGTCGGTGTATGTTATTCAGCTACTCGAATCTCGATCCCATCTCGCAGGAGACGTTGCGGGCAGGCATGGACGGGGTGGTGCTCGTCATCGAGCGTTTAATCGCGGGGGAGCTTCCAGCGCGATTTGGCATCATGCTCGATGGCTGAACGCATGCGTCTGAGCATTACGTCGCCGAGTTTGTCTGCTATGAGGTGAACGGTCGCCAGAAAACGACGCTGCTCAGCATGGCCCCGCAGCTCGACGCCGTGGACGACGATCTTACAGCACGGGGCCACCGCGAGTTTCTCGCCCCTATGCTGCATGCAACTACGGGGTGCAGCTAGAGCAGTGTCGTTTCGTTGTCGGTGACAACTGCTCCGTGAACCGTCGGCTGGCGACCCTCATGGGAGTGTCTGTGCAAGCCATCGGCTAAACCTTGCTGTCCAAGCAAACATGGCCTCGCACGAAGATGACTTGGCAGTTGTGCACGCGCTGATGGTGAAGCTGCGCACGCTGACCCAGTCGGCAAAACTACTGTACGCATTTTTTGTGTATATTTTGTGTGGCAGATTTTTGTCTATCCAAATTTGTGACATCATTGTAATTGTTGTATATAAGCTTGAAGACCAACCTTCGGCCTGTCATCCGTCAAGATACATGCTGGAGCTCGACCTTTGTGATGGTCAACCGTTACTTCAAGCTACTCGAGTTCCTCGGTGTCGAGGACGACGATATCATGGACCTGCTGCCCTCCCCAGCTTGCAACAAGCGGCTTCGAGCCCTCCTGCAAGAACTACGCGACATCGAATCGGTCTCCATGGCCTTGCTAGGTCACGACGTCGACCTGCTCGACGTGCGCCGATGGTTCGACGAGCTCATTGCAGCGAAGCCGCAATTTGCGCGCTATCTGGGTAAGTCCTTATATCTGTACTACATAGTGTATGTGCTATTCTGACAAATGGTTTCTGTAATGTAGCACAGGTCCCAAGCCAACATCGTTCACAGCCCCGGCTTTGAATCGGGCAGTGTCCGGGTGCTCCGTGGATGGACCGACCGCCTCACGAGAGCTGAAAAGGCTGCGACCAGTCCAAGCGCGGAGTCCACCGACGCAGCAGAGGATCCCGCGTCGTTTACCGAGCGCCTCTGCAAGGGTCGACTTGCCGAAGCAGAAGTGAAGTACGAGCAGGTTAGAAGCATCCCACCCGCCTCGGATGCTGTCGAGCGCTTCTTTAGTGTCGCACGGGTGACGTTTGGGCAGCAGCGCCACGGCCTGCTGCCACTCACCCTGGAGACGATTCTTTTCCTATGAGAATATCGCTCGTACTGGGGCGCGAGCACGGTTAATTGTCTGCGCTAGATGGTAGAGCTTAGTGCTAAGGCGTTGTGGACAACATTGTATCCATAATGGGATGATTAATTGTGTTGTTCTACTGCAGCCCATTTTTTATTGCGACGCCAGGACGAGATTCATCACATAACGTACTGCATGCTGTGATGCTTACTAAATATAAATGCCACATTCAGAGCCCCTGTCTGTGTCACTGGGCGCCTTGGTGACAGTGTCCAAGTGACCAGCATTTGGGACCCCCGCGGTTCGCTTCGCTCTCGATATATAGGTTGGATGTTCTGATGAGTGTAATGCGCGGCTCGCTGAGGAGCTCAGCGCTGGGCCCGCATCCGCAAATACCGCGTGGGTTTGATGCGGCTACGCACCGCTCGCCTTTGTTGATCCTCTGGGAGCACATTCTGGGTTGGCTGGATGCACACATAGCGTCGACATTTCAGCGATGTCGCCCAGCTGTTTATGCTTTTTTTTTCAGGGAATGGTACTGTATTGTGTTTGTCCTATTTTGGGGTGATTCTGGTACTGATCCAGCTGGCATGATGCAACACCTTGCAAACCTCGAGCTGGAGCACCACTCGACAAAGGATATAGGATATATGTACATGTAAGCTCTAATGGTTGTTCTCTTTTTGAGGACAGACACGTCGCCTCACGATCGTGACCCCCCCACCCAAAACAATTCCGAGCTCGAAGCTCAAGAAGCAGCAGCACTCAAGAGCCTCTACGCGCTCGAGAATCAACCTCGGGCCATTTCTTGTATAATAGCATGTTCTACGCTATCAGGGTACGCAGTTCGCCTTCCAGCGTACGAATCTGCTGCTCCGCCTGCATCTTAATATCATTGTAATAGGGTGTAGCGGTAGCTGAGTCGTGAGCGGGCTAGCCTCGATAGCGGGCGACTTGACGAATGGAAGCATCGGCATTTGGATGGTTACCAGGACGACATTGAAGCCACGCAGCTGGTAGATGGGTTCTGGACGGCATTGAGCAACCGGCATATCCAGCCGCACGACCGAGGTCTTGACGCTGGAGGGGCGCCCGAAAAAAATGGAGAAGAGAATGAGCGGTGCTGAGCAACCAAAGCGACATTGGTGGCTGCGAGGGCAAGACGAGTGAAGATCGCGGGCGACGGTGGGTGCCGAAGCGAGTTGAGCGAGCTCACAACGTAATTTGCGACGCAGAAGACAATCTGCGGCGGAGACACAAGTGGCAGCACACCACGCAGTGAAGAGCGCGGAGCACGAGCGTGGTCGCGTAACGAGGAGAGTTGGAGGAGAACGAAGAGTTGACGGGCGAGTCGGAAACGGACACGTTACTGGAGGACTGCGACTGGGCGGACGAGCATGATGGCGAGCTGGGCGCTAGGCGGTGCGAGGTGCAGATCGGCGTACCCACGAGCAATTGGGGCTCGAGGCGCGGTGCAGACACAGCGTGCGGGATCTAGGTGTGGTGAGCTTTACGGCTCGAAACGACGGTCGTGGTGGAGTGTGAGACGGTTGAGAAGCCGCTACCTAAGTGGAGCCAGCGAGAAGTCTTTGTCTAGTGACGGATCGATTGAGATTGAGAGCGAGAACGAGTAAATAAATAGGAACGCGAGTTCCAGCTACTTTGCGGTAGCCTGTATCTAGTTGAGATACGACTAAAGCGCGACCTTGGATGACAACCGGACGAGCACTGTGAGCTATACCAACCCGCCGGCAAGTAGGCGTGACGAAGACTTG
Source organism: Phytophthora pluvialis (assembly GCA_001314425.1). NCBI lineage: Eukaryota > Oomycota > Peronosporomycetes > Peronosporales > Peronosporaceae > Phytophthora > Phytophthora pluvialis. Next base: position 13,482 of record LGTU01001455.1, on the reverse strand, counting down.
TTACATGGTGGTCATGCAGGGGGTTGTAGTACGAGTGAACCCATGTGACGTACGACTACGAGAATAGCGACAAGTACTATCGGCAACAAAGCCAGTGGCAGGAAAGTCCAATCGGGTGCTGAGAAGAACATGGAGCAGCACATCGGTGGGGAATGATGAAGATGACGAGGCGACGCGCAACGAGAAAGTCGAGCCGCAGGCCGAGCAGCAGGCCGAACAAGACCCTCAGTGCGACGAGGAAGAGAAGCAGGACCCTCCACCAAGCGAGAAGAGAGCAGAGAAGGAAGCGGCCAAATCGCGGCAAGATCCTGGAACGGAAACAGTACGAGAACAACGGACGGTGGATCTGTTTGCAGGAACGGCGCCAGAGGCGATACAGGCAGTAGCGAGAGATGGCGAAGAAACAGCGTGGTGGTCGCGGCGACGCCCAGGCTTCAGCGGTGGACGTAGCATTGATCGCGACAACAGTACAGCAGCCAGCAACGGTAGTGGCAGAACTGCAATCGGCCGACAGCAAGTTGAACAAGCAACCAACTCGAGTGATAGAGCAGCAGGACGTGGAGCCAGCACCACGAACAGGATCAAGTCGAACGACGGCGAGTGATAATGGAAGCGCTGTGGCGTCTTCCACTCGATCAAAGCAAAAACAAGTCTATGGGCTGCTGTCTCCTATCATTTTTGCGTCATCCTTCAAATAGCGGCCTTCGCTCTCGCAATTGTGTTGATGCAGCGCAAGGCTGCGTTGACACGTAAGTTGACCTTGGAGGCTACACGTTGCTCTCAGTCCGCTTTCTTGTGTGTACTTTCTCCTCGACCGTTCTTGGCAATCACGTCCCCCAGTCTGTAAGCATCCTGCGCTTCCCAGCTGGAGCACGACGATCACCAACTTTTGCTTCTCAATCGACTGAAGCATGAAAACCTCCTCCATGTCGGTCAATTTATGTGCGATGGCGTGTATTGTCATGCCTTTGGTCGCGATTTCACCTGCTTCATCTCCTTACTCGTAAACCCACTTCGCTTTAGCTAGTCCTTAAGTAGTAGAATTCAGGGTCTCGTCACTTCGGACCCCGAACTCACATCGGAGGCGTTGCCGATTTTTGCGAGGTCACCGCAGACGGCCACCCCCGAAACCGTGTAGAGGAACAAAACGTCGAAGCAACAGGGATCGGCTCTTGGACCAGCACCGACAGCGCGGCCATCACCGTCCCGACCACAATAAAGATGATCGCTGCACCACAAACTACAGTCAGAACCACCTGACCACCCATCCATCCCATATCTATCCATCTCTGCCCGGGCGTCATCTCGTGGCGATCTTTCACCGACAGCCCAAAGGCGAATAAAGTCCACGAAGAAGAAGAGCAGCAGCACCGCTTCTATGATAGTCCACTTCTATTGTCCTACGGCCCTTTTCTTTCAATCTAAAGATTCTGACCGAACGAGCTCACACCCAGATCCTCTCGCCGTCGTCAGCAACTCCACGGTAGTCTTGTGCTCGCTGCGAGCTCAGCTAAGTATTGATTCATTTCTGCTAGCTGGACCCCGAATGATAGAGCGCGAGGCCAGGTGCTGCAGTGCTATCCAGTGTGACGCGTAGCCGTAGAAGGTCAATCCACAGCAGGGAAGGAAGGTGATCAACTTGCAGCCGCAGCAGGAGAGTGGGTGGCCGGAGAAGAAGATCAACCCGCAGCCGGAGAAGATCAACCCTCAGCAGGGAAGGAATGCGATCAACTTGCAGCCACAGCAGCAGCCGAATGATTTGGAGGCTAGACTGCAGATGGCGAGTGCGCCCCGTGACGCGATACACACAAGTTTGCGCGCTGGGCGCAACCGAGTCAAGCGTGACCAAGGTCAGGGCGTATAGAAGAAGGCAAAGTACGGAGCTGCAGGATGTCGTCTGGACAGCGATAATACATACTGGTACGAAAAGCTGCTAGACTTTCGCGTTGATTGCGACCTGGGAGAGCTTGTGTTTGTGGAATGGACTGGAGGCATCAGGTCGTGGCACGCCCGCGGCTCGCTCGAATGTAACTCAAGTCGCGACGACTTGCAGCTCATTTCGTAATAGCATTATCTTGGTCGACGTGGAGAATTTGTGGAGTTCCGATCTATGAAGGTGGCGACGGGTCTGACTTTCCGACCTGCACCAGTTGTTGGTTTCCTAGTCCCAATTCTCAAGCACAATACAAATAGTGGCAACTTTAGGTAATGAGGTAGACGCTGTATTTTGATTTTGGTTTGTTTTGCTTTCAGTCGAGATACTGTGTTTGTTACTTGAAATTTTCTTGCATGGTTCATTGAATCAACCGCGCAGGCATATCGCACAAGCATATACAACCTTGTGTATGGCCCCTATTACCAGGAACAGCTGTTTTACTGCACTGTGCGATTCCACAAATGACTTGACTTTGTATGTGAGCGATTCCACCAACCGCCCCAGAACGGCAAATTTAGACGAAAAGCACAATACTACAGCAAGAGATGGCCGCGCTAAAGGGGCATGTGGAGATGATGGACCAGTTCCAGCAGGATTATGCCGCAAACAATACTACGGATCGCGATGTGCCCCAGGAGCAGCTAGCCAATCTGACGTCGGAGCATATTGAGATCAAGAACAAGATGCACTCGCTCGTAAAGTCCAAGAAACGCCGCACCTCATAAAGGTGACCGATGCCGAAGGCTCGATCAGCTCGATCAAGTCCAGATGCCAAGTGGCCCTACCAGTTGCGCTCGTTAGTACTTCAGATGCAGTACTATATTGCTGGCACCGATTTATCAGCTGCCCAGGCTGCGGCTCTGTTTCTACCGGCATTTCTCGCTGCGAGAGAAGGAGCCCGTGACGTCTCTTGAACCCCTTCACCCAGGCCTGACTCACGGTGCTGCCGGGGTGGGTGCGAGCAAGGATTGCGTTTGCCTTGCGGCGAACTTCAACGTCCACCACATCGTCGACGACCTGGTTGCCGTGTTGATCCGAGTGAATGCTAAAGATGAAAACAGCTCATTCTCCATACCAAAATTCCTCCGACCAGAGGACCTCTCCGACCTGTGCCAGTAAAATGGTACGGTGTGTAGGCACACACTAAACAGACTTAGTTCGAATGAAACTGTACTACATGGGCTAGGGGAATCAGATCGGATGGGCTATGAAAGAAGACGTGCGATTCAGCCTTGCTATAGGCGCAAGGAAACGGCCCGAAAAGGCCGATAGGCTGAGAAAAATGCAAAAAACAAAACCAATGCAGATAGTATGGCTCGTGTGCTCTCGAGCGCGCAAATTCAATAATGAACCCCGGATTTTCGTGGCGGGGTCCACTATTTGGAGTGCTCGGACAGCCACACATCGTCAAGCGCTCCAATAGGTAGATAATCTGCCAGTAAGATCGTGCCACATACAGACACAAGCATACGCGCCCAACAATTGGCTGTGAGCTACACACAACACAACTCAGTTTGCCGACAGCAGTCGCCTTGGGCTCAGTCGACATTTTTTGCGCCCTACTGCGCGTACCCCCCAAGGCGACTCGTACAGGCTGTACAGTCGCACGCTCGACTCCGCAACCCCGCACTGGAGTGGAGCTCCTGCTCGATGCCCCGCCCCAACACCACGACGCAGCTCAGCGGATGAGCGTGGAGCTTGGCTCCGAGGATGCTGGTTCAACTCCAGCCGTCGCCAAACTTTGCTTCGGGGTGGGGCTTTGCGTGTGCTGTCGCCACTGCGTTTGATGTCGGTACTGTGTTGCTGTGCGATGTGTGATGTATCTACTGTTGCTTCTAGCCTACTGTGAGTCGTGCTAAACATGCAGTAGACATTGTATTTGCCTCCTATGCTTCTGTGCTTGCTTTTATCTTTGTCGTTCCATTCTAGATGGTAGATGCCACATGCTCCAGGGTGTCTTGGCGGTCTGGGTCATGGATGGCATCAGCACGACGCAGCTGCAGGTGCCAGGCGATCTTGTCGTTTAGGTCACCCTTCACGTACAACTCGTGAAGGTGCTTGCGGATAGCTGTGGAGCCGCCCGACGTGATCTTGCGGGCGTTGAGGAAGGCTAGTACGACAGCCTCCTCCTTCTTCCCGAGCGCCAGGACTTGGTCACGATAGTCGTCAGTGCTTGGGTCCAGCTTCAAGTCGTCGGCGACGAAGGGCTTCATCAAGCCCACGAGCTGCTTCGTGTTTGACCGCTGCCGCTTCGGCACGTCTGCCATCCAGCGAGGTTCCTGCGCGTACCACGCGAATCACGTCGCGTGAATGTAAGTCACCGACGTCCGTCGGCGTTTGGGTTTGTCTTGCTCTTGGCTTGGATCCTGCTGACGCTTGTTACTCTTGCCTTGTGCTGGGGCTCCGTCCATTTTAGCTTCTAGGTTGTCTAAGCGCTCGTCTTGGCGCTTGGTGTGTGCCATTAACTGGTCAATGACACTGCGTTGATGGTCGATGATCTTACTCTTGTTGCTTTGTTCCTTGTACGTATCTGCAGCTTGTTCTCGGCTTGGCTTGGTGCTTCCACAGGTCGCGAGATGTGAAGACCATGCAAGAAGCTCNAGGTTGCACTTGGGGCTTTCCATCTTGTAGCAGGTTGTGAAAAGCGAGCATTGGACACCGGCGATCTTCTTCTGCGTCTCCGCGTCGAACGGCTTCAAGTCAAGCGCCTTGACTGCGGCCTACGTGACGTACCCGCTGAGTGCTTTACTGACCATGTGATCTTCTCTGCTTGTGTTGAAGATGCAGTAACCCCTTGTTTGTTGTCGACATGTTCCAGGCCCCACGGTCAAAGATCCAGCGGTGTGTGAGGCATTCGCACCTGTTCGCGTGCTGTGCACCGCCGCGGCGAAACGAGTGTAACGTCAGCGGGGCTACGTCTCCAGCGGCAGACGCGCTGCGGGTGAGCAGACGGTTGGCATGGGAGTAAACCGTTGGAGCGGCAGCGACAGGCTTCGGAGCAGCAGCGGCAGGCTTCGGAGAAGCAGCGTCAAGGGCGACAAACTCGTTGGGGTGGCTCAGCACTTCCATCAGCGGAGTCGCCGGCAACAGCGTGACAGCGGCTTCGGCCGGGATCTCGGGCAAGCTGTTGATCAAGGCAACGGACGGAGCGAACTGCGTGATGAGCGCCACAGCGATCGCGTGCAGGGGCAGGTGACGAAGTCGGCGTCCGGGAAGAGCGACAACCCTTGCTCCTCAGACGTCTTCATGCGGATGAAGCGCACGAAGAACATCTCGGCTGCGCCAACGGAGAGGTTCTGCTTGCGGATGAGCGACAGGTCGGAAGCTCGTCCAAACAGGTACCACAGCAGACACAGCAATGCTGCGTCTTGGTAGTCACTAGAGGAACATGCATTCTTATATAAATACGACATCATCCTTTTAAGTCACTCTTTGAGCATGGTGGGGCTTTGTTGACTACCTTTTCGTCTCGCTTCAGGCAAAAGCTGTCGAGAGTCTTCCCCGTGCTAAGCATCTTTGCTTCGACAATATGTCGTTACGCAGGGAAGACGTCGAACAGCCACATTTTATTCTGTCTAAAGTATTGCATGACGGTGTTCCGAGCAAGTGTTTGACAGTTGTTACCCTCCGTAAATGCAAGGTACATGCCAAACTTATCCAGCACAGATTCAAAACATTTACCTGTAGCGTCTTGCTNTACATGCCAAACTTATCCAGCACAGATTCAAAACATTTACCTGTAGCGTCATGCTCAATGCATTGCTTGACATAGTCAAACTCTACATTTTCGCTTTTACAGAAGGCCGTGAACGCACCTTTAGCTGTTGTCTTAGCACGCTTGGTGTTGCCACACTTCAACTCAGCTAAGCCCATCCAGGGAGGATTGGTCGGATTGGAAACAAATATGCAAGTGATATGCTCGACACTTGTGGTTTGGATGGATATACACATATTTATCGTGTCCCTCCGATCCGATACGTCGGAACGGCTGGTGTAAAAAGAAGACCTCCCCAACCCCATGCATTACGATTGGTCAAAACCATTTGAATAAACGTATCTGATTGGTTAATTATAAATGGCATGCGGTGATTGGTCGTTGCTGGGCCACTGTGCCCAATACAAAATTCAAGTATGGTCGGATAAGTCGTCATATTCATCCATATCTTCATAGCGACCACGCGAAACACGAATGGCACTGGGGTTCCTGGAAGTCTCCATCGAGCTCTGTACGATGTAGCTGATCGTGCTTTGCCCGATCCGCTTCCCGAATGTTGTGAAGACCCACGCCCTCAGGTCGCCTTTCGTTTTGGATGGAAACGCCTTGACGTGCTCGCGAAGATCATTCTTCTTCTGTAGGCTCAGACTCTGTCGAGAACCTATCATGGCGGCGCGATATAGACGAATGACGAAAGGCAAGAAACAGAAACATCCAATCACTTAACCCTTTCGCGATACACTTAGATAAACTATAATATACAAGGCTAACTCATTTGGTTCTTAAAGGGCGCAGTGAGCGCCCTTTTACAAAAGCACGGTACTGTCTGTGCCTATCTCTTGTAACATATCAACTTAAATGTTTTTCTGGAGGTACATGATACATGCAGTTTCCTTGATTTTAGTATGCCTACACGTTTAGTGATAATACAGTTTATGTTATATTATAAAATACGGCATAAACTAACTTGAGCTTGTGTCAAAGGGCGCCCCCTGCACCCTATCAGACGGCTTTTTCTACCGTGTTTTGAAAACACCTCTTAAATGGCGTTGTGAGCGCCCTTTTGTCACGAAAGGGTTAATGAGTCATTATCTGTGTTGAATTTCAATGTTACTGCTCTCTTCGCCTACGATCTGCTGCGCTCCTGCCCTCTGCTCGTTCAAGGTCCATCCGTGCTTGAGCTTTTGCCTCTACTGAAAGGTCATCAATATTGACTAATGCTTCTTGATGACGCCGATGACGTTCAGCTTGGCGCTGCTGCACCTGCTGCCGCATTGTCAAATCTCTAAGCGCGTAAGCTGCTATCGCTGTCGCTGAAAATTGAGCTACCAATTCATCGTTCTCGGCCTCCGATAGCACTGGTCCACCATACACTTTTGCCATCCTCGTAACACACAAACGGTACGAGTGCCTCACACGTTCAGGTTCTCCTTCGTCAGTCAGTACCTCGATCATTTCTAACGAGCCGATCTGTGATAGGGGTAAAACGCGTTGTTAGCGTGCCAGATCACACGTAGGTCTTCATCATTGAGATTGTTGCGGACGCTCTGCTCTGCTTCGAGATGATGGAGCATTCCATCCGGCAGGCTAATGATAATGAATTCCAGAGTTGCCGCGTACGTCTACGTCTGCGAACTGTTCGAGTGACATCGGAAACTGAAAAAAACATGACAACCGGGCACTTCGAAAAAGTGAGTCAAATCTGTACGGTTGGTGTATCCACCAGGCCGAACGTGTTCGCTCATCAGCGCACCGACGTTCACAAAAAATATATTGGCGCCCGCAATATCCCGTAGAATCGACATTAAGTCAATATAGCTGTCTTCTTCTGGTTCGGATTCGTGGTCTTCCGCATCGTTGTCAACGGGGAAATTGTGATCTTCATCATTGCCCATGACAACGGCTGCGACGGGAGCGCTTTGGGGACTGGATCAGCATCACGTACACGGGGTCTGGCCATGTTGACAGCGACTAATGTCTCGCACCGATCATCTTCGTCAACTTGTGAATTCTCGGGATCAGCTGCAACCTCCGAGGGAAAATCAAATTCATCCCTAATATCCATAGGAGAAGCTGAGAGTCCTCGACCACCAGCAGCTTCCGGACCATCAGAAGACTGGGATCCGTATCTGGAAGATACGAGCGCGTTCAAGCGCTCGGTCTCCTGTTGGTATGAGTCACAACTTGTGACTCACAAGCCGCTGTTAGGTTATTCGATAGTTCCTCCATTGCATGGAGAATTCGGTCGTAGGCCCCATCATCGCTCTCGAGGTCTTCGCCGCTCTCAAGATCTTCGGTCGTCTCGAACGCCATGCCTCTATCCATATCTGCGAGATGAAGCTCCGCGCGCGCCGAAGTCAAAGTGACTGCGTCGGTAGCTTCATTCCTCCTCCTACCCATCGTGCTGATTGAACTCGCGTCACCTTTTCAGGGGGGGGGGGGGGGGGGGGCATCACCGTCACTGCTGAAAATACGATCGAGTACATATTACATCAACCGTGTTGGTGCACAAAAACTTCGCCTTGATGCACACGTTCGAGGAGCTCAGCAACCTCGTCATGTTCCTGGTGCACCACGAGATCACTGTGAGTCTGCGCCTGCAGGTCGTCATGGACACGTTGTCGGTCAACCTTTTGATGTCGCTGGAGAGTGCAATCAGGTCGACCACGTCCTCCGCGGTGTGGACAACATCCAGGTGCAGTTCCGCGTGCTGTCCTAGTTTATCAAGTCTGCTGCTCATCTTCTTCGTGGACTTTGTGCTGGCCACGGGGCTCTTCGTGGCCTGCTACGCCGCCCTCTTCTTCCAGGACGCGCACGTACTGTTCGTCCAGCCACGGCGAGTCCTACCGTGTGCGTCTCCTTTGACAGAGCTGAAGCTGTTATTTTGTTACCGCTCGCATTGCGAGAAGGCGCGTCCAACGACGCCTTTTGGGAAATAGTACCGCTACCCTCTACCGTCCAATTCCCGGCACTTAGTAGTAAAGTTTAGTATAGTACTTATCATTATTTTAATTAAAATTGTAATAGTTATAAAACAGTAATGTAGTACATTATTTCGTGACTTATAAATAATACAGTGCAAAAATTGGTGACTTAACCGTCCGCTAACCCGCTTTTAGCGGCCCTGGGCTTGGTTGCAACGACGCGCGCACCGCGACTAAGTACGCACTGCGCACTAAGTTGCCATTTACTAAGTTGTCATTTCGCGAGCTGCTTCCGCCCTGAGTACCGCGAACGCGAAGGTCATGGCCCAGAGCCCGCCGCCGGCCCGCTCCGTCCTCTCGAGCCTCATGAACTCGCCCCTCGCCACAGACGACGACGTCGGACTTAGCCAGGATTCTGTCCAAAACGACGACGACGATGTCGAGATGGAGGACGCGTCGAAAATGTCACGAATGCCCAAGCTGCAGACGCCCGAGCTGCAGACGCTGCAGACGCTGCAGACGCAGCTCCACGCTGCGCTCACCAAGCTCGGGACGGAGACTGCGCCCGCCCCGAAGCGCCAGAAGAAGGGCAAGCAGAGCCGCCGAGCCAAAGCTGCTGCTGTCAATAATGCGGCCCAGGAGCTGGAGGTGCACAAGGCGCTGGACCAGCTGCAGCGCACGGTGAACACGCAGTTCGCCAAGAAGAACGTGCTCGTGGACGTCGTGAAGCTCTCGCTGGGCTTGTGTGAGCTGCTGGACGAGAAGGACCCGGTGCAGGGTCTTTTGGTGCTGGCTGAAGACAAGAAAGTTGATTTGGACAAGACGGTGGGCCAGTTGCCGAGCAAACCCCTTTATGGACAGCTGCTGGGGGTGCTCAGACGTGCAGTTCTTAGTGGAGGAGAGAGGACGGGCAGAGAGTTGTTGACGCAGGTGCTGGACTGGTGTCTGGCACGACCGACGCCCGAGAACTGGACGTGGGTCATGGTGTCCATTGCTCAGATGAACTCGTACGGTGTGCAGGAATTTCTGTTTCGAGAGGTTATTGACAGGTTTCACGTGGAGCGGGAGGGGGAGGGGGAGACTTTTCTCCCGGTGGTGGAGTGCTTGGCGGCGAAGTACCCGGCACAGATGGTGGACATTTTGCGGAACGTGCTGGAGGAATGTGCGTCGAGTGACGAAGAGCGAGGATTTTCGACAATGGAGACGGTGAGTCGCCTTGTGGTGCTCGCGAGTGAGTCTGCTGTCCTTGTGACGGTCTGCGATGACAACCTGCAGTGGGTCGTCACGGAGGAATTGGTTACGACACTTGCCAAGAAATTTGACAAAGCAGGAGAAGCCAACGGCAACGGAAGTGCAAGGCTGCGGGCAGAAGGAATTGAAGCGCAGGTGCTCACGCTGCTCCGCAAGCGAAGCGCCGAGCTCTCGAACTCGGGCTTTCAGCTGCTCTTGCTGCTTCAGAATCTGTCTGCAGTGGAGCTGCCACCACGCTTCGCAGCATGCGTGGCGTCGTTTCAGAAGCAGGTGGTTAAATTCGCTGGATCCGAGTCATCGTGTGCATTCGCCAAGGGGATCTACCGATTCCTCCCGTATATTTGCCAGAGCACGCTTCGATTGCTTCAAGCGATGACCCCAGTTGAAGAAACAACCGATGTTAGCACGACAGGCGCTGGTGAAAAGATGTCCCAAGAGATAGCTCACCAACGTTTCGACGAGTGGAAGGAATGGTTGTGTCTGCTGGCGCAGTCGATTTCCCGAAAAGAGGTGACGGAGCAGCTTATCAAGGCTGAATTGATGGTGGCAGAGTTTAACGAACTACCACTCACAGCGCCCCTCACAGCGATCCAGCCTGCAGATCGTGCATTGTGCGACTTGCTGACCTCGCTGCTGACGCCAGCATCGCCCGAGTACGTCGCCTTTGTGCGCGACATCGTGCATGAATGCCACACTGCTGCCCCGAAGGCCCGACGGCGCATTCTCGGTATTGTCCAAACGCTGTTGAACTTGAACGACACTGAAGACATGGTCACAGCAGATAACGAACTACCCGTGAACTTGTCTGTGGAACAAGGTGGTTCGTGCGTGCAGCAGCTAGCTCGCGCCAAGAGTTGGAATGAAAGCCTGGATTCATTCGGCTTATGGAAAGGAGTGCGTGGTGTGGAGTTCTGGGAGAGCTTCCTGGATTTGGCGCGCTCAAAGGATTCGCTGGTCGCGTCACGTGCGCTGTCTCTTGTGTCACGGACGCCGTTCTTATCTCTCGAGGACCCGACTTGGCAATACCGCTGTATGCGGAAACTATCGGGCGTATTTTTCTCGATACTGCGACAATATCGAGCGGACCTCGTAGTACGGCAGGGAGATAAAACCTCCGGCGAGCTGAATTTGCCCAAGGATAGCGTTCTGCAGAGTCGCCTGCAAACTCTCAAGATGGTTCTGTTCCGCGTATTAGCGCTGGATGGCGGCGTCGCGCACTACCCATCCTCCGTTTATAGCATGTTTGCGTCGTTGTGGTTGGATGCTCTGCTGAGCACCACGTCGGCGACCAGTATTCCGACACACTTCCCGAACGGCGTGAACTTTGCCGACTTGGACGCAGACGACGATGGCGGCCTACTTGATGAGCGTCAGATCATTCGCTGTGAACGCACAATTAGCTCCAAGTGCACAAATTTGCAGTCGTCACAGGTAATCACGATGGTCCCCGAGGCGAAGCTGGTGTATCGGAAGACGCTGGACTCTTCCTGGGAACGTGAAATGCGTGCCGCCCGCGTCTGCAGCGTTTACGCGACAGAGATTTTCTCTCAGCTGCTCGCCTCGACGGGAACCGCTGCCAGCCTGTTGGCTGATGCTCAAGCTAAAGCCAAAACGACGCCGAACGCCGAGGAGGACGAGCAGTTGGAGCGGCGACTGAAGATTGTGGTGGACATGCTTTTGGAACGCGTGGTTCCGTGTTGTGGTATTCCCAATGACGACATCTATAAGGACATGCTACCGAATCGCTCCAGTTTCGACGTGGACTTGCGCGTGGAGCAGTGGCTAAACCATTTCCCTGCCTTCCTGCCGCTGCTGCGTACCGTGATCTCGACGTCGACTGCGCTGGGCTCTTCTCAGCTGCTGCGACTTGTGCCGGTGTTCAAGTCGGCACTGATCGTCTTGCTGGGTCACTGGAACAGTGTCAAGGGTGAGTTGGGCGTGGAAAACGTGGACGTTCCGCCCTACATGCGCAACCAGAACCAACTGGCGCTCACCTGCGAGCTGATGCGGCTACTGCGAGCAACAAATTGGCTTCCCGGCCCCCTGGGCAAAACCGCTGAGCTGCTTCCGTTGACGACGCCCGCCGACATTCGCGCCATTCTCTACAGTTGCTGGTTCTATCTATCGGACCACCCGCCCAGGTCCGGGTCGCGAGCCCCCACACCGGCGACGTCCGCGACGACGTCCCCCATCTCATCGGGATCCTCTCCGGCTGGCTTCAGTATCACTGGCCTGTCCACTGTCGGCCCCACCTCGAGCTCAAGCCGCCCTCCCCTCGAGTTCTACCTGATCCCTCTGCGGAAGGCGTTGCATCGCAACATCGGCAAGATTGGTGCCAAGTACCCGCTGTTCATGTGCTGAGCCTGGATAGATGAGTCGACAATGAACTTGTGTTGTCAATTTAGTAGCAAGTAGTAGTCTTGATCTCCAGCGTATTCATTGAAATGTAGCAAGAACAACCACTTCAACTACAGTTTAGTGTCCATCGTTCTTGCCACTATGCTCTACAACCGAAGGTTATGCCACTACCTCTTTCTTCAGCGCACCGTCCCGTTTCCTGTCATCCAATCAGACGCCGTATTCGTGTCCGTTGGTCCGAGGAGCTACAATAACAGAAACGGTTGGCGTCATGGCCGACGTGGAGCTGCTGCTGGTGCGCATCGACCACTTCCGCGACCGCGCCACGTACGTGTCGGAGCTGCGCGCGTGGCTGCAGGAGCTGCAGATCGCCAACGGACGCGTCATCACCATGGGCGCCGACCTGCATCTGCTGTTCGTCGCCGCGACAGATGCGCAGATCACTGGGCTGCTGGACTTGTACCGGTCCAGAAACATCGACACCAACAGCCGCGGGGAGCTCTGCGTGGACAAGTTCATCGACGTGTTGGGGCGCAAGACGGTGCAGAGCTGCGGCTGCAAGGGGTTCCTGGAGATGAACGTGCTGGTAAGAGAGAGAGAGAGAGAGAGAGAGATGCTAACCTACAGTTGGGGAGCAAGGGGCTGATCGTTGTTGTTGGCATGTGCAGAGCCCGACGCTGCTGCAGAAGGTTCTGGTGCAGGACTGGCACGCGGAGCAGCAGTGGCTGGACGCGGCGCTGGCTACGCAGCGGACCAAGGCGTTTCTGGACTGGAAGGCGGCGGCCAAGGCTGCGCGGAAGCAGCGGAGGAAGAAGGAGGGACAGGAGAAGCAGCACGAACGGGACGTGAAGAGGAAGAAGAGGGAGCAGGAGGCGCTGGAAGAGGCTGCGGCGAAGGAGCAGGAGGGCGACGCGGGCGTTGAGGTGGACGAGAACCCGGAGACGGAGAAAAATGAGGAGGAGGTTGGGAAGGTTGATAAGGAACAGGTTGCGACTGCGCTGGTGCCACAGCCACAACAGCAGCAAGGACAGGGACAGAAGCGGAAGCTAGAGGACCAGCAGTCGCCGGCCTTGGGGCCAAACAAGAGCAAAAATACAAACAAGAAGCGGCGTAACAAGCCGACGATAGTGTCCTCCTAATAACAAGCAGTTGTCCAAAGTGCCGTGCTACACAACGATGAGTGAGTGAATAGTTATAGCTCGCTCAGCTGGTGAATACACCCGAGACTCTCATCCTAAACATCATAGCTCACTAACCAACCAAGCACGGCGAGTAGTGCAGCGAGCCCCTGCGAGCGG
>LGTU01001454.1:0-10295 GCA_001314425.1 Phytophthora pluvialis | reverse complement strand
ATACTTCATGAAAGCGAAGTCGGATGTGCTGTCGAAGTTCAAGATCTTCAAGGCAGCGATGGAGAGTGCAACGGGCAAGACAATCAAGCGTCTGCGCTCTGACAACGGCGGTAAGTACACGGGTCGACTGTTTAAGGACTACCTCAACCGCAGCGGCATCAAGCATGAAAAGACGGTGCCGTATACACCTCAGCAGAACGGACTCGCTGAGCGCATGAACCGAAGCCTCGCGGAGATGGCTCTCGATGCTCTATCATGAGAGCATCGAGAAGAAGTGGTGGGCTGAGGCGGTCAACACGGCTGCGTGGATCATCAACCGGATCCCCAATTCGGTGCAGTCAAAACTCCCTTCGAAATCGCGTACCGTACCAAGCCGCAGCTCAAGAACATGAAGGTGTTTGGTGCACTTGGCTACGCGCACATCCCTGGCGAGAAGCGCTGCTAGCTCGATGCAAAGGCATTCAAGTGCCGCTTCATGGGCTACGAAGATGGCGTCAAGGGTTATCGTGTGCAGAACGTTGTGACCGGGAAGGTGCAAATCGTGCGCACGGTGAAGTTTATGGAGACGACTAGCCCCGAGCACTTGTTGACTGATGAGGAATCTGGTGACGAGGAAGTCACTGCTACGGAGTCTACGCCGCTCATTCCGCGCTCGGTGGAGATGATGCAGATCGTTCCGGCTGATACTGAAGGTGGTGACGTTATCCCATTTCAACGTGGCACGGGCGTAAACAATGCGATCGTGCCGTATGGTTCGACTCATCCTATGATTACGCGGTCCCGCGTTCGCCACATTGACGAGACAGCGGATCCTGAAGAGGCTGGTGCGAAGAAGAAGCAAGTCATTGCACCATCAACAACTGGGACCAAGCGCCAGAAGATGACTCAAGGCAGAGCGATGCCAAACGACAAGCTGCTCGCCATTGAAGGTGGCATGGTGATGGCTGCAACTGAAGAGGTTCCCATTGCGTACGTCGAGGCTACGACTGGTGCGGACAGTGATGACTGGAAGAAGGCTGTTGCTAGCGAACTTGAGTCGCTCACAGCAAACAAGACCTAGAAGCTAGTTCCAAGGCCAGCACACCAGCGCCCGATTGGCTGCCGCTGGGTATTCATGTTGAAGCGCAACGAGCGGGGCGAAGTAATTCGTCACAAGGCTCGACTGGTCACTAACGGTTACTCGCAGCGTCACGGAATTGACTACGAAGAGACGTACTCGCCTGTGGCTTACATGAACTCGATCCATGGAGCACTGGCAAAGTGTTGTGCTGAAGGATACGAGATTGAACAGTGTGACATCGACACCGCGTTCCTGTACGGGAAGCTCGAAGAGGAAATCTACATGGAGCTTCCCGAGGGTCTCCGAGAGCTGCTGACTTTAGCGGAGGCTGAAGGTGAAGACGACGTCGTGTGACTTCTTCTTCAGAGTCTATGCGGTCTCAAGCAGGCGTCTCGTGTCTGGAACGAGATCATAGACAAGCACTTGAAGGACATGGGGTTCAAGGCTGCTGATGCCGACCCGTGTGTATACACGAGAGGTGAAGGGGAAGATGAGTGCATCGTGTGTCTCTACGTGGACGACATGATGATTGCTTCAAGGGAGAAGACTACCATTGCTTCGGTTAAATCTGGAATCGCGGAGAAGTTCCAGATCAAGGACCTCGGATGTGCACGATACATCCTCGGTACCGAGATCGACTACGACATGGAGCACAGAACGCTCCGTATCAGCCAGCAGGCGTACGCAGAGTCGATCATCAAGAAGTTCGGGCAGGAGAACGCGAAGCCGTGTCTCTCCCCACTGGAACCTGGTGTACATTTGACCAAGGCTGATCAGCCGCAGACAAGGACGACAAGGTCAAGGTGAAGTCGAAGCCTTACCGCTTGCTCATGGGTACCTGATGTGCCTGGCCTGCGGGACTCGGCCTGACATATCGATCCCTGTTGCCAAGCTGAGTCGCTTCTTGGAGAATCCCGGGCAGAAGCACTGGGATGCTGGTATCAAGGTGGTGCGCTACCTGTTGAAGATCAATGATGTGGGCATCACCTACGACGGACTACTGGGTACGCAACTGGTCGCCTACTCGGATGCGGACTGGGCCGGTGACCGTGATGACCGACGCTCGGTGAGCGGGTTGATGCTCATGGTGTGCGGTGCTCCCGTGGTGTGGCGCTCGACATTCCAGTAGACTGTCGCATTGAGCTCGACTGAGGCCGAATACATGGCGCTCAGTGAGTGCGTCAAGGAGGTCGTGTGGATGCGTCGCTGCTCAATGACATCGGAGCAGAGCAAGTGGAGCCTACGGTGATCTACGAAGACAACCAAGGTGCTTTGGCGTTGGCAAATACGTCGGGTACCAGGCGCGAACCCGGCACATCGGCATCCGCTACCACTTCATTCGTGAGAGGGTTGCGAGTGATGAGGTTGAGTTGGTCTATGAGAAGTCCAAGAACCAACTCGCTGATTTCTTGACCAAGGGCCTGTCCTCCAAGACACTACGCTACTTGATGGTATGCAGCAACGTCGTTCCCAAGCTCGAGACATCGAATTGAGTGGGGGTGTTGTGATTGCACTTCGCTGTCTACCTCGGCTGGGTCCCTACCTCTAGGCGCACGGCATGCGCGTGCCAGGCGTGTGCCATGTGGGGACCGCAGTTGAAGTGACACGAATGGTGCGAGGTGATTGGGCGATCATTTGTGATCGCGGGCAGTGATTGGACAGATAGCTTCAACTTGCACTGTATACAATGATTTGCGAGGTATAATCGTCGGCAACCCTGAATTCTTAAATCAGCGTTAGCGACAATATCGTACTTAGTATGGTTCAACAGGAGCAGTCATAGGAATATGAGGACCGCTTTTGGCGAAGACTGCTAACCTAAATGAACTCACTTTCGGATTTCATTCCTTCTGAACACTTCACTACAAGTCTCGCCCGCATACTCGTAATTAATACTAGTACTGGACAGACTCGGCACGTTTGCTGGAAGAAGCTTCCGTAACTACGCATTGATCTTTTTACGTTTTACTTTAAATTTTAGATTACAGTCCCATAAGCAGTAATCCATCGTCAGCTTACCACTAACCGCATCAACTCCGTATCTGTGGTCTTTATCTGAAGAAATAACTTTGGTACGAATCTCTAAGTCGTTCATATCAACCCAACGGGTATACGGGTATAGTTGTCGTCGGGACCAGGAAATTTACCTGGGCTCCAAATCACTTGTGTTTCCAACAATGGTAACGGTAGGCAATGGATCCAGATGAGTTTACTTGAACTGCTGATATCAGATTTTGATCACAGCGACCGTGACACGCTTCAAGTATTTGTATTATAGTATGACTGCCGGGTGTAATGCCATTGTCCTTTGTTTCGCTTCAGATCTGCTCTTTTCTGTCAACCTTATTTCTAGTCTGTCATTTGATACGACGAATAGAAGCCGCATTATTATTATTAATCTTAACAACCGATACGCGACTTAAGGTCAACGCTTTTCGGAACTCGTGCTGGCATCGCGAAATGCGCAAAAGTACTTCCGGATTTAAGACCTTCATTACCGTACTGACAAACATCTTGGGTACCTAGCTGTATGCTCATATCGCCCATTGAGCTCGTGGTTTGCGAGCAATCGTGGCGGAAGTGCATGTATCTCGGCCTAATTTCCCTACGTATGGCGCGATGGTCATGCCTCGGGAGGAAAATAAAGTGGGGGTTCTATTATCGATTTTTCGCTGATTGGATGAAAATTACTTGTAGTGATTTGTAATTGGTCATTATTCTACAGACTGGTTGGGTTTGTTTAAATGTAGTGAGACCGAGCGCTAGGCAACGCCGTAAGATTCTAGTGCTCGCAGCAATATGTGAAGCACTTGGCGACGACCCGGGTCGTCGCAAATCCCAGACCCCCTCAGCGAAATAATTATTTTTTTACCCAATGGGTCTCCTCCGTCCATTCATCTCGATGAGCAACACGCCCGGCGACCAAGGCACTTGCCGCCGTCGCTCTGGCGGCTCCGGAGGCTCCTACCAAACCACTCCAACCAAGCAGAGACCACGATCGAGCGGGCCGACGGCAATCGAGCGTGCTTACGCGACGGTCGGAGTGGATGTCGTGAAGCAACCACAAGCCACGTACAGATCCCTAGACTCAAGATGGGGTGGAAGCGAGCACGCCCAGGCCGAAGGTATTATGCTCAGCCTGATCCCTCAAGGTGTTCCTGGCGGCCAGATCCGCGCCATTTTCGGTGTCGGAGGCTCCGTGATCGCTCGCCGCAAGCTAATAGTCAAGGGGCACGGTACAGAGATAGGACATATTTTTTTACACCCGGGTCGCCGCCAAGTGCTTCATGTGGCTGGCGCTGGGCTCGGCTGACTCCACAGTGTCGGACTAGGCGAGCACAACGCTTCTCAGCAGTGCGTAGATGTACGACGAGGTGTCTTATGGTGTGATCCTGCACGTAATGGCGGCCCTGCAGCGGTTCATGACGCCAAGGCCGCCAAGCTTATCGCGGTGGACTGCATGTACGCGTTCGACGACCACTGAGGCCTCAACGATAATCCCCGCCTGAACGTGCGCATCATGGCGGAACTGGTATGGCGATTTTTGTTGACCTTAAGTCGCGTATTGGTTGTTAATACTATTCGAAGTAGGTAAATCATTGTTTGACAATGCGAGAGTTTGAACTTGGGTTATTCGGGAAACCTTACTACCTTCATCGATGTCGATTACTAGTATGTTGCCTCTCGAACTATTTTGTAATCAACCATCAGCTATTGATCTTCCCCGTTCTATCATTGATACAGGAAACAGTCCTCAATCTCCGTGCTCTGCCGAAGACCACAGGAGAAAGAACTCCCTTCCAGCAGCTCACGATGATGCCTGCCTTGCAACGGACTGATGAACTGGTTCGCATCGAAGTGGTCGAGGATAGCAGTAGGCAACCGAACGGCTTGCAGCTTGCAAATGAATCCGAGATATCAGCTGAGGAGGTTAACGACATACGGATAAATCGGGCTGAGCGTCCTTCGTCATCTGTCGCGAAAATCCTCTTCCTCGACGACGTGCGTGGTGCCGCGGTCATCTTTGTCGTCACGCAACACATCGAATACATGCACGACATCTTCATGGGACCAGTCGGCGTCGACACCTTCTTCGTGCTCTCCTCGTTCGTGCTCACGATGATTTTCATGAAGAAGTGTATCAAGCTGTTTGCCGAGGACGCGTCATATCGCACGTGGGGATACACGCAGACCGACTACTTCTCCAAGCGCTTCTTCCGCGTGTACCCGTTGTTCACGCTGCTGTCCATCGCGCTATGGGCTCATGCCGTTCGAGTGTAAGAAGAGGTATTACATGGTCAGGCAGCCCGAGGACTTCAATCTGTTCCAGACTCTCACCTTTCTGTTGGAATATGTACCACCTACTCCTGAAGTGGACTTCACTTGTAGTGGCGACCACGTCTTCGGCGATGAGGAATCTGAGTCAGAAGCAGGAGCGAAGCAAGGAACGAGGATAGTGTTTACTCTAGATGAGTTTTATTAGAGTGATGAAGAGGCAAGCACGGCGGCAGATCTAAACCTACCGTCGCTACGGCTGTTCTGAAACCACCGTCACTGCCTGCTAGTTATAGAGTTGTGTAAATGTGCATTTTGCCGCTATCTCTTACCTGGCTTGTCGCTGGTATCTCCAAATCTGCTTCGCCACCATCTTGATTTGGATTCCTTCTCCGTCGGCGTCTGGTTCGAGTCCATCGACTGTAACACGACCTCCCCAGGAAAGCATTCAGTCTGCTTCTTAAATGTCGATGGAGATAGTTGACAGGATAACGAAGAACGTCGGTAGACCTTGTCGATGATGCCACGAAGGTTGGTGTTCACGAAGTCGCTTCGATCCTTGAGGATTTAGTCCATTGAGCTCGCGTAAAAATTGTTTGATAAGCCCCAGTACAGATTGCAGATTTGCAACCGGTTCCCAAGTGATGTCATCGGGTTTTCCAATCCACTTGCACTTGTACTCATCCAAACCATATTTGTCTAGTCGATGCTTCAGGATCTCCTCGATCAAGTATCCTTCCGAACCGTCTTTCAACCGGACCGTATGAATTGCATTGTGGCGGAGTGGCGAGTTGTCTTTCTTGAACAGATTCAAATTCGTCGTGTGAAAAACTGGGTAGAGACGTAGCTGCGGCGGAAGATTGAGACGATACGAACTACCTCCATGCTATCTTTCGACGACTTCATAGGGACCTATCCATTTTGGTGCCAGTTTTCGCCTCAAAGCGTCAGCATTCTTGACACTCAGATAATTTTGTCGACACGTGTACCATATCACCACGCTGAAACGCTTGATCACGAGGGCCTTTGTCATATTGTAATTTCATCTTTTGTGTTGCATCCCGAACTTTCGCTTGGAGGGTGCATAGAATGCTTTCCATTTGTAGCAGGAATGTCGTTGAAGAATCCATCGCACCCGAATATGTTGGTATGTCATTGTCGAGAGAAATGCGTGTATTATAGCCAAGATCAGCAAAGAATGGCGTCATCTGGATAGTGCCAGTTGTACGCGAATACAGCTAGAACCAAATAGTCTGACCATTGTTGTATACACTCACGTAACTTCGTAGATATGCCGCCAAGATCGCATTGATCCGTTCGACTTGGCCATCCGTTCTCTGCTAGTAGGCAGCCACCATTCGCAACTTTGTACCGGTTAGCATTGCGCATTCTTGCCAGAACTTGGATGTGAACTTTGAATCTCTATCTGACGTGATATCACGAGTAATTCCGTGGTAGCGCACATACACATTCAAGAACAGGTAAGCGAAGTCTTCAGCTGAAATTTTCGTGCTCATCTCAATGAAATGCGCTCGTTTAGTGAGTCGGTCAGCAGTGACCAAAACCGCATTGTTGTTTTTACCGTTCATTGGAAGACCAGTAATAAAGTCCATACCAATGTATTCCCATCTTGCTGTTGGTACTTCCAGGGGACGCAATAACCCATGTGGCTTTCCGGTTCTTCCCTTGCTTCGCTGACATGGCTGGCACGACTTGACGTAATGCTGTGAACCATGCTGCGCCAATAAACTTTTCCTGCACCGCACGGATTGTTTTCTCGATCCCAGAATGCCCACTAAGCACGCTATCATGAAGCTCCCAGAGAACGGCATTTTGAATTTCTACGTTTTCTTGGGGGATCCAGATACGAGCCGTCCCATTTAGGTCATAGAAGACCAATTTTTCGACTTCAGCATCTACAACCGGTGGTTTCTTCTTCTTCGTTAAGCTGGGTAGTATCACCTGTTCCGTCACCTGGGCCCGTCGAATCAATTCTATCAATGACGTTGACTGCCAAATATCTGTTTGTTCTTCTGCGCTAGGAAATCGACTTCGAAGTCACTGCGCCTACTCAGCGCATCGGCAACCGTGTTTGTTTCGCCAGGTATGTAGCTGAATTTTAAATAGTAGTAAGCGAGTTGATCGTACCAACGGCAAATGCGCCGATTGATACTTTTTTGCGTGAGAACCTTTTCCAACGATCGGTGATCCGTTTCAACAGTTTATCCTCCGTCGATAAGGTAGACTCGCCAAATGTTAAAGCAACGAATGATGGCTAGCATCTCCTGCTCATGCGTTGGGTAATTGAGCTCTGCTGATGTGAGTTTCCGTCCTGTGAGCGCGATAGGGCTTTCGATCCCCTTACTTGTATTTCCACTAGCATCTTGCTGCGGCTCGACCTTCGCTGAAGAAACATTTGTCTGGAAAAGCACACCGCCGATCGCAAACTGTAACGCGTCAGTCCGAATACGAAAAGGGCGGGAAAAATCGGGTAGGGCCAGCACGGGTGTGTTGCTCAGTACCAATTTGAGTGCTTCAAATGGACTTTGCGCGACAGAATTCCAAGCAAGCTCTTTTGCTTTAGACTTAACAAAATTGAAAAGCGGAGCGCTGATTTCTGAGTAGTTATGGCAGAACCGCTTTACGTAGACCGTCATCCCCAAAGAGGTCTGCAAATCTTTGACAGTTCGTGGTGGAGGCCAGTCTTTAATGGCCGCAACTTTGTCCAGATCAATGCGGACGCCTTGGAGTCCAACGAAATCTCCAAGGCAAGGAATTCCACGGCTGCATATCGTTGATTTCACGAGTTTGAGGTAAATATTATGGTCCAAGCAGCGCTGAAAAACTCGTTCGACTGCCTGAAGGTGGACATCGATGTCCTCGTCGCTCGTAATCACGTAGATATCATCAAATTAGGTTGCCACTCAGTCCGCCAGGTCCTTAAAAATTGTCGTGCAGATGCGATTAAATGTTGCCGGGGCGTTGCTCAACCCCATGGATACAGCCAGGTACTCAAAAAGACCGTCCGGGGTTTGAAATGCTGTCCGAGGTATGTCACTGTTGCGCATGCAATCTGGTAATAGCCTGACATCAAGTCAAAACATGGAATCTGGTAATAGCCTGACAGCAAGTCAAAACAACTATACCAGCAGCAACCGGCCATCCGATCCAAAATATCGTCTTTTCGTGGCATAGGCGTAGATTGACAAATTGTGGGCTCGTTCATGACCCGATAGTCATGCACAATTCGCCAGCCCACTAGCTTGCGTATGTAAAAGGTCGGCGCTCCAGGGGGGATACTCGGGCGAATTAATCCAGCCGGTAGCATCTCCTTTAACCATGCCCGAAGCGTCTTAGTTTGCTCGAGACTGAGACGCCATTGGGGCCGGAAAATTGCTCCATGTCCTGGTGTCACCTCCATTTCGTGCTCGCCATGAACGGGAAGACCTTTAGGCATACGAGTTCGAATAATGCTGTCAAACCATTTTATCAAAGGAAAAGCTGGGTTAATCGGAATGAGGCCAGATCTGTATTACCTGGCGCTCTGTTTTAGCGCGCGTTTTCGATTCTGCTGTGTGTAGTTGTTGCTGTTGTTGCGCGATCTCATCCACGTACACGAAGAGAAAGTCGCCGCCCTTTTTCTATGTGGCATGAAGAGCGTTGATCGTTGCTTGAGGCAAAACTATCACAAATTCACAGGCTTTCTTGCGGTTAAGTCGTTTGGCCTGCTTCATAGAGATGTAGCGCGTCATCCCGTGCACTTTGCTGAAATAAGAGCTATTGTCCGCTTGTCCGCGAAGGACATGCAGCTTGTGTGTTACTGCGTTCGACGTTTCTGATTTTTAAGATCGGAGAACGCAGCTCGAGATCCTGTTGTCGTCGCGACGCCTTGCATGGTGTTGTTTTTTTCGTGTTTGGCGACTAGATTGACGTAGTCTTCGGTGCCGTAAACTCTGTATGTCTCCCAGTCAATAATTGCCTTCATCTTGCGCTTCCGGGGAACTCCCATCATCAAGTCGCAATCGTTGAGAATTAGGCACATGTTGAAATCAAAATCAAATGAAGACATCTCATCCACGAAAATGCTCAAGGAGATAGTACGGTTCGGCATGCTCTACGTGTTGCCGTTGCCAAACGTGACTTCAAACGTACCCCGATCTACCACAGATTTCATCAGCCCATGCTTTTGTAAGAAGGCTTCACTTACTCCACAAAAGTCGGCGCCTTAGTAAAAAAAGGCAGAGCCACGACTAATCTTGTTGTGGCCGACGCATCCAAATTATTTTACCAGGTAGCGGCTCCAGTATGTATCCACCTCCGTCGTCTCGACGAAGTATTTCACGTTGTCCATCTTTCCTGGATCAAATACCCACGAAATTCACGTTGTCCACCTTTCCTGGATCAAATACCCACGACAAACTCTCGTTGGCTGTATCAGGTCTTAGGACGCCATGTCCAGGACCTTCTAGTTTATATAACCCTTGATCTTTGAGAGATGCGCTTGAATAGCGGCAAGAACGTCCCAAAGCTTGTGATCAGCCGAAGTTGGTGCTGCACCTATCGCAGCCGCGTTGAATCCGACGCGCCCGCGATTCTGTAGCCATTGAGGTTTTAATTCCGGATGCAGTGCCCAGCTCTTATCAGCCGTGTCTCCGGTTTCGAGGCAGCGAGTCGCAGAGCAGCGTTGGCTGGGTCGACCTCACGGCTTTGGCTCCGTCGTTTGGCTCGTCGATTTCTTAGCGGCCATGGTACTGTGGTAAAACGGCCTCCGACAAGAAGCCAGAATGACGCGAGACACGCGAGGCAGCCGGGGTGACCAAGGTCGATGGGAAACGAGCGATGCGCGATCCGCGGGGAACGTCCCACAGAGTGCTGGTCGGTGACTTGAGATCTAGCTCTTTTTTGGAGCGCCCGCCCGGAGATTCGTCCATACGTCGGATCGGGGTGACCCGTCTATGTG